>PNEQ01056676.1:7492-70540 GCA_003012365.1 Medauroidea extradentata
ATATATATATATATATATATATATATATATATATATATATATATATATATATATATATATATATATATATATACATATATATATATAAAATATACACATATATGAAAGAGTTGGTAGAACTATTTAAAGCCGATAATCTGGTTATACATTGTGACATGTCGTTTTGCCAGAATGAATATTAAATTTCTCCTGTTAAGTTATTTACATAAAGTAAATCATGTTATGTCTATGGTCACAGTATGCCTCGCGCCAGGAAAAAGGTTTGTTTATTCACGAAGGTATTTATTCTATATATGTTTTATTGTCTGTGGCAGAACTTAATATTTTTTTCTTTTTCTTTAATATTTATAATGTTGATTACTGAGGTCACGGGTCTGAGCTGATCCTGGGTATCGATAGGTCGCGGTGGTCAAGGAGAAAGGGCTTGAAGACGAAGTTTTTTGTTCGAGGATAACAACAACACGACGGTTTAAAAAAAAAAAAGGAAATATTTTTTTTCATGAATTACGAGGTGCTGATTTCAAGACTTCTAGAGTTGATCACCTTCGACATCGGTTCGAACAAATACCAGAAGGAAGGAAGGATGTCTTTTGAGCTGGGAAACCATATCCCAGATGTTATTTTGAAAGATCCAGTTGTTTTACGAGAGTGACGTCGTGGAAGATTTGCGGTAATCTACACATTCAAATTCGAACTTTGCTGGGGCTTCTCTTATTTATCAAAGGCAGAGACTCATTTAAGTGTTCAAAACTACGTATTAAGTTCTTAAATACGAGACATTCTTCAACACCTGTGGTTTTATTATGCGCCCACAAATAATAACCCACTGCCGGGACACTAAGAGACAGCTCGTATAGAAATCTGAGTTTTAGTCATCGTGGAGTTTTCTGAAGCCACCCGCCTAGTTCGTACCCAGGAGAGGTCGGGTCGCCACTCCAGCTTACTGAGTCACGACTCCACCTCATGTAATTTTTATCTTCATTTAGTTTCAATAGCGTAAATGATTTGTAATTTCCTGTGTTTTCACCCATATAAGAACTACTACATCAAATTTATATTTATTTCACTTAATAAATCTATTGCACATACAGGATGTTATTGATCATTTTCTTTCCTCATTTCTCTGGTAGAAAGTACTGTAGCTTTATTTTCTCCTTTAAACCTTACTGCACAACAAGGTATCATTGTGGAAGTTGAAGAAAAGAAAAAAATGGAATATAATTCATATACGTAAAAAGATAGATATTCAAGTAAGTCGAATATCACAACATTGTTTTCAAATAATACCTATTAAAGGTTTGGCCAGAGTATGAGTGGATTTTTTTTACTCATCGATAAAAATGTCTCTTCATTATCTTTCCTAATGGATATTCAGGATGAAAAATTAACTACATTCTCCAGGTCTCAGGCAACCTCTACGCCAAATTTAATTTTGATCTGTTAAAAGGCTGAATCGTGAAAAGCTGTCAAACATGCACACATAGATACATTTGCATTTATGTTATATATGCATTGATGTTATGTTGTTGACTGATGGTATCTTGTAATTTTCACTTGTTTCTTTCCCCTGTCCCTTTGCTCCTTTATTGTTACTTTGAAGAGTTGGCAACACTAGAACTATTGTTTACTCATAGAGCGGCTATGGGTAAGGTTAAATCTTCTTCAGACTAGAAATCTCAATGTTATTATTTTGTCGAAGGAAATTTTCTACCGCTTATTAGTGCTGGTTTTGGTGAGAGGTATTGACCAATCACAGAGCTTTCGTGTATGCAAAGTTGAAGTGGATAATTTAACTGTCGACATTAATTATCACTTGAAACATTGACTTGCATTCTTGCCACGAATAGTTAACAATAATTTTAATACGGTCTCGTATTTTATAAGAACCCGTGGCGATAGCTGCGCACGATGCGGTATAATTTTTCCGTCTACCAAACTCTCACACAAGAATACACATTTTCATTCTAAACTGTAGTAAAACTAACCGTAGTCATGGGTCAGCGGCCTCACAGTACTACCGCAATCAACATCGACGGTTGGGGAATGCAATATAAAATCCTAGCAGGGGAAGGCATCGGCTCTCATTAGCAAACAATCGGCGCGGGCGGCGTGCGGTTCGTGTTGCCTTGTTAAGGGCGAGAGCGCGATTGAAAACAGGGCCGGGTCACATTCCCCGCCACCCCTAATGAAACGCTGATTGGCTCACGTGACCTTGTTAGCGGCGGAGGCAAGACAGGCTACCAACCCCGCTCCTGGTTAGTGGTCCGACCTGATCGACACTTCTGATGGAATCAGAGCTAAGAACAATCCATATGCGACTGCATTGCCTCACGGTAAAAAACAATCTGAACTTTTACATAAAAAAAGTTTTCGAAAACTAGTTCCCAGAAGTTTTTATGTAAGATTATACAAAAGAATTTCACAATTTACATGGAATGATTCGAAATATACAAATATATCTGTACATTTTCAAACAATTTTGTATGTTTAGAAATTATTTTTCATGATATACAACTAAATTCTTGTACATTTTACAACCATTATTCGAAGTGACACAACAGAAATTTTAGCGACCGGTTTCCGAGAATATGTTTTGTAAAAGTACAAAACACTTCGTAAAACGTTACAGGCCGCCGAAGGTTATCTTATTCCGCATCGAGCAGTCTGTCCGTAAATTTCTTTCCTAGAGTATCCTTAGGTTTTTGTAAAATTTGGACTACTTTAATGACCTGTGACATTCTCGCTGTAGTGTCTAGAATGATAAATGATTTTACGTTAGTTTAGAAGTTTTTTCTTGTATAAGTACGTACTTTTTACTGAGTATTGGTGGTTCGCTATATAGTGGAAACTTTTGAAAACTATCTGTACAAGAATGATAGATAATAATTATAATTTATCGGGACTTCACAAGTTCACTTTTGACTACGGTACAGTATACGCATTGTGATAGTAGTTCACATTTAAAAGTGACTGAAATATATTTATCATCTAAAAAGGAAAACGGTAACTTGGATTCCAGAAAGTGCTTAACATTATCCTGGACCACATATAACAGAGTGTATGACAGTGGGCAATTATTGTGTGGGCATCACAGTCGGCATTCAAGAAGAAAAGTGTTTGCTGCAAACTTTAAGCGTAGTGGATTGCATCCATCCGTTCAGAGTATTAATACCTTTAAGACAACTTTTTCGAGAATAATAATAATTCGAAAATATTTTTATGACTTCATACGCTAACATCAATGCAAGTTACATATAACGCTGTCTGTATATTCACTAGTGGCAGAACAAATTATATAACACAAAATAAATATAATAAACAGAACATGAAAAGTGCTCACTTTATCCCGAGTGCCACTGATGTAAATATTTTTTTTTCTTACGTGTGTTTTTCCAGAATGTTGTCAGAACCAAGGAAATCTGTAAACAACTAAAAGAAAAAATTGTTTGTCAAAAAAAATTCTTTGAACAGTAGTTTCAAAATAATATTTTCGTAAGTTTACAGAAACAGTTGTGAACTTTACAGAATATGCTCGGAAATATACAAATAGGTTCGTACATTTACAAACATTTTGTAAACTTACAAATAATAACGGTACATTTACAAGTAATTAAGTGTTTATTTCACAACAATTGTTTGAAGGACACAAGATTTTTTTTGGGGAACAGTTTCCAAGAAATATTTTGTTATAAGTACATAATATTTTGTAACATGTGACAATGGTTCGAATATTTTTTTGTTTCTCACAAAAAAAAAACAGCTCATAAAGAATATCCCATTATAATCCCCACAGGTGTTTGGACAAATTAGACCATTTTAATGACCTGTCACATCCTTGTTGTAGTGCCTAGACAGATATATGTAATGACATTATTTGACAGTCTTTTCTGGTAAAATTAAGATTTATTTTACTGCGTAGGGAGAAAAATTTCAGTGCCACGTTGAACCTCTTTATTTAATACTGCTGTGACATAGAGAACTAATATTTTCGCCATTAGAATTTAAGAACCCGTATAACGTAAATTACATGCATTTTATTGAAATTATTGTTACAACATAAGCTTATTAAACTGTATGTGCACATAGCAGAGTAGTTTCGAACTTTTTAAGCAATCTTTCACTGATGCTAGACAGCTGAACACCAGTGATAATAAATATTAGAGCATATTTTTGTATTGGCAAGAATAGTGCAGATTTTTAATGATATGTGGCTTAGAATTTTCACTTTGGAATGCTGCCATTACCTAAACATCGAGCAGCCACACGTTCATCAAATAACGCTTTCATAGAGTGACGTACATTTGTGTTTGACTGCCAAAGCTGCTGACTACCTAAGAACTATGACAACAGCAAGTACAGGGATTTGTTTTTGTATTCTGTGGGATAAGTATCAACCTATCTCATAGATAATGCCACCGCTGACATGTTTCTTCATTTTGGCGAGTTCCACATTGCTATGAGATATTTCAGGGTAGTTTTGAAATACCCTGAAAAAGAAAAGTAAATAAATCTTTTAATTATTGTCTCGTTATTTTTTTTTTTTACATTTTTATGTCTTTTGAAATATTCTCCGGTTTTCAATACAGTTAGTAGTTTCTGTTTGAAGGTTTTATCATTTAAAAAAATTACTAAGGAAAAACGAGTATAATTTAACGTTTACATACTTATCCTTGCTTACACCACTGCTGTCAGGTAGGCACCGACCTAACGACGATCGATATTATGGTAGGTGTCGGATATTACCGTCTCGTCGACAGAGTCGACGTCACATACGAAAACAGTGTTTTAAAGAATATATAAGGCTATAAAAAAAAGTAAACCCTCATAACACATATTTTTATTTTTGATAAGTTCGTCAATTTAACTGTATGTATGCATGTATTTATGTATATATGAATGTTTGCCAATGAATATGTACTTATGTATTCATCCACGCATGCATACGATAGATATTAATTTAATACAACAAATTAATAAATTTCGGCAAACTGGAAAAATAAATTATATTATAATGCTTCCACAAACATTAATTTAAGATAATAGTCTTTATAGTGCATGCTTGTCTATGTTTAGATTATCAAAACGTTATCCAAATAGTATTGTAAACTCATGATCATTAGTGATTCAGTTAACAAAACCAAAAGGTACATAAACATTATATATGTGTGGTTCGGAATTACAAATTGAATACGACAGGCTTTGATAAATTTTGTTGTCCACATAACCCTGCTAGTAGAAAAGCATACATTTATCAAATTGATATACACTTTTACGTAAGTCATTGTGGTTATATGTAGTAAAAATCGCACAGTTACAACACTCCAATGTAACGTATTTAATATTTTCTCACTTTAACTACGAACATCTGTATATGTTATCATAATGTTTCCGAATACATATTCCAAGACATACACGGGATGTTTCAAAAATACTTCTACAAAATTTAAAGGAGTGTTCCTTACTCCAAAACAAGGAAAGAAAGTTTAATAACATAGGTCCGAAAATCCTTAGTTTTTATGTATAAATTAAAGTTTACTTTAACGTGTTGCAAGGTAACCAATAGTAAAAGTAATGTCTATAGACGATTTTTTAATGTTATGGATGCAAGTATGGAAACGCCCTAATGTCTTCTATGGCGGATGTGAAAGTTTTTGACAGGATGCAACAGTGCATGATACAACGTGTGCATGTGTGTGAGGAAGCAAGAGTATGTAATTTCTAACGTTTGCTCTGACGATTACAAAGAAGAACACAGAAGACTTCATTACAGGCGACTGTTACGACGTTTGGGAGGCGGATATCTGCTCTTGTCGTCAGGCAAACTGAATCTTCGGTATTTTTCTTTGTTTGTTCTGTGTCATACTTAATTTTTTGAGATGAGGTAGTGCTGTAACGGATATAAAATATACGCACTTGAAATCGCTTCACTAGCAAGAGTCTTTGTCGTAATAATGAATATACATATTAATGACTTTACACTACGCTTTGATAATATTCAGAGGCCGAATTAAAAACGATAGGCTAATTTTATTTTTTAATTTCATCAACTTGTTCAATTATGCAGTGTTCAGTGTTTTCATCGATTACTTTAAATTACTGTGTTTCAAAACACAAGCAACAATTATATTAAGTGATGCTCGTCAAGGATAAAATGAAGTTTTCTAAGAATGATTCCTGAGATCAGTTTAAACAGACAGATTATTTCGCCCTACTGTAAATTATAAATATATATTAGCCCCTTATACTAGGACTGGATATAAGACGATAGTTTCTCTTGAGGTGTGATGTTAATCAGGTGCCTAGATTTCGAATCACTGTTTATAACTGTCAGCAGATTACGTTATGAAATACTTCGCTTATATGTCCCTGTAATAACAACAAGAATGTTCAACCCCCCCTTCTTCCACAAAAAAATACGATAAATAACTTAATTGATATTGGTCAAAAATTTTTTTCTTCAACTGGAAATAGGCTAGAAATTTGTCCATAATTTTAAATGCGCCTGACTCTCCAGAAAGTAAAAAATATTATTGCTTGCTTCTATTTTTGAACTCTGATGCTACGATGTATCATAAAAATTATATACTGTAAGCGTACAACACTCGTCATATTACACTCTGCAGAAAGTGATGGAGGGTGACAGACACTAGAACTTACGGCATACACCTGGGTACGGTACACGTATTTGCGCGTGTGTAGAGCTAAATACAACACACTACTCTTATCAGGTCTCACTCTAGCCACTATAAAGGCACAATCAGTGAACTAGTGTGCAGTCTCTTCGCCGATAACTAGCCGCTGTAAGACTTTCATCAGAGTTTACCATATTTTATGACTAGAGCTGGTGGTTTTTAGTGAAATGAATTGTGCAACATTTTGTATCAATGCATAACGTTCACATCTGCACTTCTGCTTCGTGGCTATTGCCAGAGTGTATTAGTGCAGAAGCATCGCTCATTTGACTGTACCAATGAGAACAAGGTTACTGCGACACTACACGTCTGTGATTAGATCCCCAAGACATAGAGAGTTTAAAACGGCCGATCACTGATCTTGAAGCAGTGCTGCAGATGTACACATTAGTAAGAGTCCCGGAAATATCGCGGATTCAACTGAGTAGAGGTTGGATTTCTAAGTCATGCATATGTTTGAAACTTTTTCGATCGGGTCATTGTTTATTAAACGTAACCTTGAGAACACCGAACCAATGGCGGACTTGCATAAAAACACTTACGGACTCCCGAACTACATCGTCAAATGTTCAAATGCTCACTCACTGGAGCAGCAGCAAGTGAACTAATATCTGAAGACATAGCGTATACAGGACTGTGGAGTCTACCCTGCTGGTCGTTGAACCTACGAAATATCCGGAACTCAACACATTAGGCGTTAAAACAAATTGTTGAAAATTTATATTTACCAAAAATCACCAGCTTTATTTATGACGTAAGATTTTAGGTAAAGGTGTATTGTACTCATATTACATTTTTTTTGTATTCTGAAAAAAAGATCATGTCCAAAATGTACCGCAAAAAAATGCCATTTTCGGCGAGATAAAAAATCCTTTATAGTTAGTGAAGTTCCAAAAATTGGTATAAGGAGTGTAACTTCTTTAAAAGCTTATCCTAAGCAGTTATCACTATTCAAAATAAACTGCTGGCCGAAGCCCTGCGCCAGTGGCGGCTCGAAGATTGTTGGCAGGAAGGGCACAAGTTTCCGAGAACTGTCACTCTTATGAACGCTCCGCCGTGTACTTATGTCCATCAAATATCGACTGTCTACTTGTTCTATTATGACTCCGTCAGTAATAAGCGGCACCTACATACCAGCGTGTCAGTGGCTGTAGCGTCAACTAGCGCAGAATCATATACAATTCTCTGCAACTTATGCAAACCCTGGCAACAACCTACGAGCCGCCACTGCACTGCACATTTCACGGAGAACTGGGCCGGCAGTCATGTTAAAGTTTTCTCGACAGCGGGGACATTACAAATGAACAATTGGCTCAGAGGATCAGAAAGAGGAATTGAAGCAACAGTGGCCATTAATCAGGAATGATTATAATTTTCTCTTGGAGCGACTTCAAATACCCATTGATAACTGTAATTAGAGATGACGGTTTATCGCGGGAAAAGTTTACTGCTTGATGGATTTCAATACACGTCCAGCTTACCAGAAGATTACTGGCTTTAGCTTGTACGTGGAGCTGTTTGCCCTATTTGACTGAGCCAATAATTATCCCGATATTGTATTATTTGATGCCAGGTATTGGTCTGCAGACAGCTACGTTGTGTCAGTGATTTAAAGGCTATCTTGGCACAAAACATTTTCGCGATATACCATCATCTCTTAACTATAATATACTATGGCCCCGGTCTTTCGAATGTGACGCCGGTTCTTCAGCCCTACTCCTCCTCCTCAGTTGTAATTCACGAAGGACTCCGCTCGACATTATTGGATGGCTGGCTTTCACTTTGCCGCAAATCGGAAATACTCGTGAGCATGCGTTTATCCTTGTCGATTGAACGTAGACAGCGTCACGTATATTATTATACCAGTTTCCTGACCTAACAAAACCGTCCTTATATTCAGCCAATAGTATTTTCCGACACTTTAAACTAATAATGCTATACATAAATTTACACTACTTATCGAAGGTGACGTAAGGTGATGGGGGATACAGCCTTGGGAGAACACGTCTGCACGCTCGTCTGAAAACTGGACCAGCTTATTGAGTGCTAGTAGATGATATTGCCGCTAGCACGCTGATTTGCAGTGGTCGGGGCTTAGCATGGTGGATACATATCATGTGCGATGTCCGTTTGTTTTGAAGCCAATTTGCAGTGGCCTTCTGATACAGAACATGCTAAAATTGACATTAACGCATATTTCATCATTGTTAAACACAAATAAAGAAAACTATACACGTTGTTCGTGTTTGACTTAAAACTGATCCAATTTCCTATAGTTTACCAACAAAAATTCTACTATCAGACAAGAAACGCGCCAACGGCAAGTCGTCAGTTAGCAGTCAACAAGATGGTCAAACAAAACACTTTGGCAAATAGACCAGTGTTCAGACATGAATTTTAAATGGCCGTAACAAAGAATATGTGTGGCTCAAATGTCGAAGATGAACGGAAGCCCTTGAGTATTTCAGAGAAGCGGGAAAGTTAACGCTACCGAGCCACTCGACGCCCGGCGAAGCCAGACCTCCCTCATCAAATTCACTAACCCACACATGAGAAATAATAAATATCCTCGTCGAGGCAGTAAAAGGGCAGTTCCAGGGAAACGAAATGAAAACAGTCATCCGTCTTCTTACGGCGGCACCACTCTCGCCTCTGCCGTAAACTTTCCGTCTCTTCTGACAGCAGAACCTCGCGCGAGGAGTCTACCAGCGCGTTCACGTTCGTCCTGCCTCTGCCTAGTTTCTCTGTTTATCCCCGTTCCTACTTCTCTCCCCCCTCCCCTCACATTTCTGATGCCACCGCATTAATAATTCAAAGACTCCAGTAGCTCCTTATGACATCCACTGCGAGGCTGGAATATATGATAGGCAGTGCTCCTCAGAACTCCTTACGCCATTTCTTACTTGCCGTACATTTCAAGCAGATAATTCCCAGAAAACTGGCATTAGTATGACACGACGTGGCGAGCGAACGCAAAATACTGTCTGAATATAAATACCACCTGTTTCTTTTTACTCAATTATGTAAAATATTTTATTTGAACGATTTTCGATCATCCTGTACATTGCTACGTTGGCTAAATGTACACTCTAAAAAGTAATTTGTAAATTTGCCACACGTTCGTATAGGAGCGCTAAGGAAGTAGGCATGGTAGAATTGTTTCCCAGACATCCATGGTAGCACTCCTAAAATTTTTTTTATAAAACAATCAAATGTGTAACGAAGTTACCAGACTTGTACTGTAACTACTGTAAAAGTTAGCAATTTACAAGGCGGAAGAATGGTAACTGCCTCATATAGCGTGTAGGGTAATAACTTCCTAAAGGTTTTGGGAAGTATTTTTAGAGAGTAGTTTTTTGGACATACATCAATGCAATGCGTATGTCTGTCAATTTGGGGTGTAGCCGGGTTCGTTTCCCGACTCCGGCCATCCTGCTTCCATTTTTCTATTTTTATTCCCGTGATCACTCCCTGTGAATGCTGTGATGGTTTCATGAAGGCTATCGCTTTTCCCCCTTTTAATTCCTTCTGTTGTTGTGTCCTTGTGTGCGTGTGACAGTCTAATAACCTTAATGTAGACGCAACGTAAGACAAACTAATATATATATATCTTGTATAATTTTTAGCATATTATTAAGAGCTTTATCTAACTTAAATGATGCGGCAATCAAACTTAAGAGAGTGGGAAAGTTCGCATTTTAAAACATTAAAGTTTAATATATGTAAATGTTAGAAAATGCGATTCATATTATCATAACTTAGTACCCATAGTTTTGATTATTACGAAGGAAAATTTAAAACTTGATCTTTTAAAGTCGTATGTGCCAAAGGAAATTAAGTACACTATTTCTTAGAACATTTACATCTCAGTTACAAAGATTAAAAATATGTATTTAATAATCGGGGACAGGAAAATTTTGCAAGTTAAATAACCTGCTTGCTATAGAATCCTCTTACAGGTGTGTATTCTAACCTCAATTGTCTACTGCCTGTTATTTATTGGAACAGCGAACAATGAAGAAATAGACTTGGCTTGATTATACGTTGTAGGACAATATATTATGAGCTGCAGAAAATTGTGATCACCAAATGTTTTTTTCCTCATAAATTAGTATGTTATTGCACAGGATATATCCACTTAATTTGTATCAGAAAGGGAACATTTATTTTCTTTGCGGTGTTTACTAATTAATATACTTTTCTCTTGGTGATATTTTATTAGTTCACATAAACATTTTCCCCTGTTTGTAATTCAGTATCATTGTTTAATTATTTTTTTCAAGTTTCAGTGCTGCTTCAAGACTCTCATAAGGTAACAAAGGATGAGTAAAGACGTGGCATTGTCGGCGTTAATACTTTCAGAAAAATTTGCAATAATGCTTATAATTTATTATTTACAAACGGACTAGGACAATAAAGACTTCTAATGAAAGTAAAAACAAAACAATTTATTTTACTGTTGCACTTAGCTTTCGCTGAGCAAACATTTAACTCTTCTGTACAGACTTCTCCTGAAGCATTGGCACACATTTTTAATTTGTCTACTGCGTTTAACAAGCACGGCTATAATATTTTATAGTGTTAACAAATCCATCTTGCTGAATCATGCATTTTTATTAGAAGCAATTTATTTCAATCTTACGATATTTATAAATGCCGTGTTTATGGGATTCATCTGTACTGGACATACTATTGACATGAATTCAACAGATTGCCACAGCAGATACTACAATTGAGCTGGAAAGTATTAATAATTTAATGTACGTGCGACACACTGGTATCTCGTCAAAGGTTAGTTCACCATCTTGTTATGCAACTATTATAAATAAAAATATTCTTGAAAAAATCCATCTATACAGATATTTCCATGTGATAATAAAATACTGTAGATAATATTGGTACACAATGAAATTGTTATTGCATAAAACATAAATATATCAATGAATATTTTATAATAATACTGACAGAACCAGGCAAATGTAGATGCGCTGCAGAGCCACCTAATGATTGGCGAGTTGGCGAGTAAGAGTAAAATGGATAGCATTAAAGCCTTAATCATGAAATATATGTGTCAAGTTTCATGGTAATAGGCCAAACGGTGTCGGAGTCTAATATATACCAATAACAGTATACAGGCTGTAAATGAAATGTATGTTACAAACTTCGTGTGGTGATTCCTTGTCGAAAATGAACAGTTACGTAAGACAACTTTTTGCTTAGCACACTTCGTAAGGGAGCAATACGCCCTCGAAAACGAATTACAAACTAGTTTATTGGTACAAAATCGTAAACAACATAATATTAAATCATAATTCGCCGGCTACTGTGTTCTGCAAACACTTATGGACAGTCCGTGAAAACTGTGTTTCGAATAACTTACACCGTCATCAGAATAATGGGGGTTGTCACCCCCTTTCCGGCTTAGACGTTGGTGCCATCAGATTTTATGGACATGCAATGCTATAATTTGTATCAAGAGACCCCGATGAACGAAAAAGGTCGTCTTGTTACATTGTAAAGTGAAGCATTTAAAAGAAAATGGGCAAGAGAGTGTTAGGGGACTGCCACGTAGGCAACGCGTACTACACAGGTGGTGTGACTGAACGACGCGGTAGTTAATAACAAACGCGTACCCCACGCTAGTTTGTAAACCTACAACGTGTCATGGGCGACGTTGTGTGAGCTACGAACAGTTACTGATAGATGGCTGGTGTAGCAGAACGAATTTGTTAGTAAATGTTGCGGGGATATTGAAATGTACTACACACATGTAATTATTCTGCACAGTAGTAAGAAACCAAATGAAGTGAACAATATAATGTACACAAATTAGTTTGCGTTTAACGTAAGATGGGTAAACATTGGAGCGCAAAATTCTACGTATGCCAGTCACCATTGAGGTTTTTCAATATCATTCCCTCCGTGATGAACAGAAGGTTTTGTGTTCTGTACTCTGTAAAGAGTAAGTTGTCTGAGGCTTGGTCCTGATACATACACACTCCCCACGTCCCCCTCCGTTTAGCGTGTAATGCATGCCGGAGTACCCATTAGACTGCGACGAGGTACACTCTGACGTGCCGGGATATGTGGGCTCGTCATACTATTCATAATGACTGGGTTGCAATCCAAACCAAACGTCCGTGAGACAATGAACATGGAAAGGTACGGGCATGCTGAGCTTACCGATAATGTATTGATTTATGGTGAAGCTAAGTGCTGTGGCAGGTTAGCTGCACGAATGTATCGAGAAAGATTTCCACACAGACGGCACCCAGCACATACTATTTTTGCACGAATCGTCCAGCATCTTCGAGATACAGGTACTCTCCTGCCACATTTCCGGAACTGTGGTGTTTATGCAACAATACAGACACCACGATTTGAAGCAGGAGTTCTCGCCCGAGTCGAGGATCAACCGTCAACAAGTACCCGTGTTATTGCAAATGCGGTGGGTGCATCACACATGACAGTGTGGAATGTCTTGCATGAGCAGCAGTTACGCCCCTATCGCGCATGTAGGGAGCAAGCATTACTGCCACGTGACTATCAACCCAGATATGATTTGTGTGCATAGTTTTTGCAGCAGACAGCTCGTGACCCAGAGTTTCCCAGGTATGTTCTCTTTACAAACGAAGCGTCTTTCACACGTCATTGTGTGTACAATGCTCACAACAGCCATGTGTGGGCTGAAGAAACCCACATGCCAGGGTTGTGAGATTCCACCAAGAGAGGTTTTCGGTCAACATGTGGGCGGGCATAGTCAATGATACCTTAGTAGGACCGTACATGTTACCAACACGTCTTGATGGCTACGTGTACCTACGGTTCTTGCAGTACACTCTGACCGAGTTGCTTGAGGACGTACCACTGCTGATACGTGACCGCATGTGGCTACAACACGATGGGGCACCACCTCATAATGCTCGTGCTGTTCGTGAGTACCTCAACCAAGTATTTCCAGGACGCTGGATAGGCAGGGGAGGACCTGTCACGTGGCCTCCTCGCTCCCCTGATCTATCACCCCTGATCTATCACCCCTGGATTTCTACCTGTGGGGACACATGAAGAGCCTTGTCTACGAGACGCCAGTGGACACGACCGAGGAGCTCGTCGCACGCATCGTTGCAGCAGGCGAAGTGATACGGACGAATGCCAACCTGTTACAGCGTGTGCGACTGTCCTTGTTGCATCGTTGCAATGCATGTATTACTGAAGGTTGCCGAACATTCGAGCGCTTGTTGTGATATTCATGTAAACATGTATCACTTATGCGGCTGTGAACGTTTTAATCACAGTAAAGTATTTGCTACACTTGTTTTCAGTACCGTATCATTCGGTGTATTGTGTGTTGCCTAAGTGTCAGCCCATTAAATATACGTACTGTATTTTGGCCATTTTCTCGGACATGCTTCACTTTATAGTGTAACAAGACGACCTTTTTTGTTCATAGGGGTCTCTTGATACAAATTATAGCATTGCATGTCCATGAAAACTGATGGCACCAACGTCTAAGCCGGAAAGGGGGTGACCACCCCCATTATTTTGATGACGGTGTAAGTTATTCGAAACACATTTTTCACGGACTGTCGATAAGTGTTTGCAGAACACAGTATCCGGCGAATTATGATTTAATGTTATGTTGTTTACGATTTTGCACCAATAAACTAGTTTGTAATTCGTTTTTCGAGGGCGTATTGCTCCCTTACGAAGTGTGCTAAGTGGAAAGTCGTCTTACGTAACTGTACTTCATTTACAAGGAATTACCACACGAAATTTTTAACATACTTTCATTTACACCCTGTATATACAAACGTATACTACATACAGTACATGCATATATAGAGATAACCACTGGTCATCGAGTGCGTGTTTTAGGTAAATTTGCAAAGAAATCTTAGTGCAAAACTATAAACAATATTATGCTTGTGTGTATTTTAAAAACTATAGTAAATATAAAGGATTGCCTTGTTCGTTCCTCACTTATCGAGAGAAAAGTTTATGTATTTTGATGAAGGTCATGCTAGGTAGTTTATTTCTTAACGGTGCAACAAAAAAAAATAAAACATTAGAGAATGCTTTGAAAAAAATTCAAGACTGAGAGCAGGCATACAATAAAAACATTTATGCAGGTGTTTTGTAATATGACGCACTGGTTTATTTTCATAATGAAATTCGTTAATACTTTAGATGTACAATATATGAAAAACTGGTAGGTTCATTGCTACCAAAAATATGCACTGATTATGAAATATATAAGGATTATATAAGGATATATATAAGGATTCTTCGATATGGAAATTGTTGCTCTCCCTCTCTCTCTCTCTCACTCTCTCTCTCACTCTCTCTCTCACTCTCTCTCTCTCTCTCTCTCTCTCTCTCTCTCTCTCTCTCTCTCTCTCTCTCTCTCTCTCTCTCTCACTCTCTCTCTCTCTCTCTCTCTCTCTCTCTCTCTCTCTCTCTCTCTCACTCTCTCTCTCTCTCTCTCTCTCTCTCTCTCTCACTCTCTCTCTCACTCTCTCTCTATATATATATCACGTGTGTATATATAAAAAATATTTAGTCCCAGAATGATGTCAGCTACGTGGCTTATCAGAACAATGGCGCTCATATGTGCTTATGCAAGTGGTATTTGTTATTCCTGTAGGCCTATAGGAAAGCTCTTTCATCGGCCGGATTGCCGAGGTTACCTACACTTGTGAAAACACATTGTTGTAGGTCTCACGGTTTGCATAAACAATAAGTTAAGTAAATAACATAGCGGGAATTTGTGATTATCAAATAGAATTTTGCCAATCAGAAATATACGCATTAATCTGCCTGGTATGGAAAGCTACGCGAGTCAAATGTCTCAAGTCTTCGTATATGATGTTTTCCATTCATGTATATCAGGGCAAATGTGGCTATCTATTCCCTAATATTGCCTATGTAGCAGTAAATAAAAGACTAATATAACTAAGGTAATTGTGGTTTCACACCTGCCAATAGATATAAACACTCCAGGCAAGTTTCGCTTGATACTAAAATGTGGTATCAAAAATACTGTGAAATTGTTCTGTGAAAATGTCAGTATTTGTCTTAATTACATACCACGTTAGTAATATTCAGTAATACAATTACGTTAGTAGGTAAGAATCCCAAAATCTTACATGTAATTATGTGGCATAAACAATTTTGGTTCCTAGGGCAAAGTTGCTTGCACCGGTAGTGGTAAATTATTATATTCTTATTTACTTCCTTAAATTTTAAATTGTGCAGATATTTTGTTTTGTCTCTCATTTATATAAATGACTTAAATTCATGTCAGAGAACTTTACCATGAAATTCGTTATGTCGCCCATGGTAATCGTTAACAGTGTCGTACTGAAGGTGACTGATAAATAGATGCAGTTCAACGAATATTAATAATGGACAGAAGTAACTGTGTGGGCGGGGCGGAGTATATAAAATATATCCGTCAATATTTGATCGCATCAAAACTTTTGACCAGTGGCAATAAAAAGAACCAGATTACGTGTGTTTATTTAGTGAAAAGTATTTCTAGAATAGCTGTACTACATCATCTGAAAAATCTGAACGAGGAACACCTAAAAAAGAAAAAGCAACCAATAAATCACAGATAGAACAGGGCAAACATTTTGGCGTGTCGGATAGCACGATTGATGTATGTGGTTGTGTATTGGGTGCTGGAATCTTGCCAAGCACAAAAATTTGTTCATTGCACTGAAATGGTCATGGAAAAAACATCCAGACGGGCTATCAAATTGCTGTTACAATTACTAGAGAAATGTAAGTGTTTATCGAGTGGTAATGATTTCGAGATGCAACTCTGTTTGTATACGTATTTGCGTACGTCAACTGTGAATGTAATGTATTATTTACTGATAATTTAGAACGTTTATTTATTAGTGTCTTTCATTGGAGAGCCATGCAGTAAACGTAAGTTCTGCTATTGCAAAGTAGTATCCAAGAAAAAAAAGTGTCAAACCAATTTATTTGGAAGTTAACGGCAAGTTGGCGGGGGTACACTTGGGGCTATTATGTAATGTAAGTGGGCTGTACGTCTCATCGACAGCATTGTCATTAGAGGCGATGACAGATAACTTCTTACAGTGACGGGAGTTGGTACAGGAGTCGGTCATGCCCTTTGTTAAGGAACCTTCCCTGGATGCGCTTGGAAAGATTTCGGGAAACTATAGGAAGCCAAAATCATGATGGCCGGAGCCGGATATCAAACCCGGATCCTTCCGAATGTATTTCTAACGAGTTACCGTTGCATCACCTTGGGGCTATTAGCGAGGGTGAGACTGCGCTGATTCGCCATAGGCAAGAAACATTGTATCCTTGACTAAATAACCATTTCTTTTACCGGTTGTCCGCTTGACCTCACCTCTCTACAAAAAAAATAATAGTCCCAATAATTTACAATATTTAATTTATATTTTTGTGTAATTTGAAAGCAGGCTGTATGGCGTTTAGTCATTTATTCGGGTAGATTAAGGAAACCAATAATATCTCACAATTGCACTGCGTAGTATACAAAAATGTTTTCTCGAATTAAGTACATCCTATGTATTTCATGTGGTTTCGTAACTCACTCTATTTAAATGTTCCGTCAAGTGGCATTTTATTCTAATCGATAATGGATTCTTAGTATTAGTTATCTTCGAATTTTGATCGGAGTGTACTGTTAATATTTCAACAATTTTCCTTGGCATTTGTGCGTCGTAAGTAATTTATTTTAAACATAAATTTTCTTAAATACTTGAAATTGCAGTATGTCGTAAAGCTGGTTTTTGGTGAACATTTTTTGTATTTGGATAGTATTGGGGTGAAATGTAAAATATTCTTGTAACGCACTATTCACTCTAATTTGGTCTTCATGTAAATTCACGCAACGTTAGCTGTCTACAACGACCTCACTGACTGATTACTGCTGGTGTTACGGTGAAAGCCAACACATTCTGATCTTACGAACGTATAATTTAACGCATGCATTATTTTGCGAAATGGATATAAATGAGTTATTATTTATAGTTTTATTTAACAATACGAAACGACTGCGGTGGTCGAGGGTACAGACCTCTCGCCTCCCACCAAGACGATCCGGGTTCGATTCCTGGTGGGGTCGGTCCCCGGGAATCGTGCCAGACGATACCGCTGGTCAGCGGGTTTTCTCGGGGATGTCCCGTTTCCCCCGCCCTTTCATTCCGGCGACGCTTCATACTAACTTCATGTCACCCCTCACCAGCGCTGAAGACCACCATGTTAAGCGCTGACCAAAGTCACTCACTATACGAACGAGGTGACACACCAACGCTGAATTGATGGTCATCCTCTTCTTTTGTCCAATTGTCTGCGGTGTTTATACATCTAGTTTCTTAAAAGTCGCGTTGTAATAAGCAATATAGAATTTTATTCATCGCCACTCTTATTGAAATTATTACAGTTATTTAGCGAAAACCGCTCAACAATGTTGATGTCGCAAAGCTGATTACATAAATTATCCTTATTATTCTAACAGAATCTTCCTAATTTTATCTCCTTCGCTGATGTCAATAATTATTCATGTTTACTTATGTTTATTTTAAGTACTGAAAATAGTCTTCTTAACAAGCTTGTAATATTGGCTCAAAGTGCCACTACTTACATTACAGCCGAATTCGGATGACGTTGCTAATGAAGATAACGGTATCTACGATTATCACAAATCTCATGATAACTCAGATCTGTATTACTATAATTTTTAAAATAAATTTATTTTAATTTTTCAACATAGTGCATAATGCACACCAAACACTTCCGTTTTTGTATATGTTAACCAAGAGTAAAATTTAGTATCGTGATGTATCGTGCTGGTAATTATATTTTAAACTCTTGTGTATGGCATCCAAATCCACTGTTAAAAGTATGGTTACCAGGGTAAAACCAGGCACGGAACAATTACAAACCTAAAACTGTGATACCAGTACCCTGTGATTGTGGCCTAATTTATGTAGGTGAAACTGGTAGAGGTCTATTAAACCAGAATCAAAGAACACAAAATCAACTGCCATAAAGGCGAAACCCAAAAATTCCAGTCTGGCTGTACATGCATGGGGAAGCAGCCACGATTGGTTTTGGAAGGCAAGACACTACACACACAGGAAACCTATAAAATTAGAAGAACAAAATTGAATGATCAGTCTGTGTTATTAGCTATAACAATATTTCCAGTCAGCAGAGCATTGAATTAAAAATATGTGAATCGCACTGATTAAGAATGAAACATGGTAACAACACAAAAAAAAAAAAAAACAATCACCCGACCCACCATAAACAGTCACAGTTAATTTATGCTGCGATGCCGATCAGGAGGTAGCTCGTCTGTCATTGGCTGAGCAAGATAAGTGGATTTACCCTTGAAAACCCTTGGTTTCCCAGCCTCCTCCTTAGTTGCTCTGATGTTCCTGAAACCTGTTATCTCTGCCTAATAACGGGAATAGATTACAGTTCCCGAACCGTCGTCGTTCTGTCTGAAAAAATACTGTGTTCTGTTTCGTCTCATCGAATGTTTTGTACATTGTTTTTGGTTCATGCCGGATAAACTTCTGATCATTTTTGTTTCGTCTCTTCGCTATGTCGCCTTTTTTATTGTATTTTGTGGTTCAAATATTTTATTTCTTGGTCGTTTCGCCAAAGGAGGCTTAAAATCTCGGTTGTCTGCCTTGGTGATATCTGAGTTTTTTTTATTTGACTGTCCTCGTTTTATTTGACCTGATTCAATTT
Organism: Medauroidea extradentata; assembly: GCA_003012365.1. NCBI lineage: Eukaryota > Metazoa > Arthropoda > Insecta > Phasmatodea > Phasmatidae > Medauroidea > Medauroidea extradentata. The sequence continues at coordinate 26,950 of PNEQ01056676.1, forward strand.
ACGGAATTTTATGTTGTGTATTTATATTGTTGAGTAAAACAAACCCTGTTTATTTATGTATTTCTATTCCCTTCAGTTTTCTTGAGAGACCATGTAACATGTAGGTTTGCTTCCTCAGTTACAGGAATTTAAACTCTAAATCTCAGTCAAGTTAATTTCATAATTTGAATCTGATTTAATTCCTTTGAATTTGTAAGTGTTTATGTTAATTGTTTTTTATATAACGATTACTCAGTACGAAGATAAAAGTGCAGTTTAGTGCAGCACGAGAAGACACTCGAGAGGGATTTGGGCGAGGAGTAACTAACATTTTAAGTGTAGCAGATATTTGCATACACCTTGCCTAGAGATGATGGTATATCGCGGAAATGTTTTGTACCAACATACCCTTGAAAACGCTGTAGTTAATTTCAACGCATGTGATTGGGTAACGTACATCTGACACAATGTAGCTGTCAGCATACCAGTAACACGCATAAAATATTACAATAGAGGGATTCTTATTGACTCAGTCGGTGCAAGTTATTAGTAAATCGAGACACGTTACAGAAGTTATTATGCCGTATGTGTGTGTTGCACGTAAGTTTGCTGCCCTCCAGCACATTGCTACTTTTCAACAGAACATGCTTAATTATCCTGTATTTTCACTTCTACTCCTGCATAGTATTTGAGAGTATTACCTACTTATTTTTCTTAGTATTTCATTTCCTGTGTGGTTGTTAGAATGCCCAGTATAGTAATGAGAACATGAATTAAACGTATTTTTATGTTTGCCAGAGACTGTTGCGTCGTCAGTTTTATTTCATGTTGTTCTGTAGAATTTTGTGTGTACTACCTCAAGTCACGATCTGTCTTCATATGTCGGGTTCCCGTTGTCTTTACATATATTAAGCTTTTCTTAACCACCCATTGTCATAAACTATTTCAATAAATGTAACAATATTACCACATATACATCGCAAAGGAGTATCTCCAAAAAACTACATCCAGTCGTGGTTCTGTACTAAAAATTTGCAGCACGCCTATTAAACTGACCCCACAAAATTGCTAAAAATTGCAAAACGAAAAATATATCACCGGGATATCTTAATAAACAAAACCAGAAACCTGCGTTGGCCTTTACTACATACTATCTGGAAATTAAATGGTAATGTAAACGCTTACAATTCATTAAAAAATATATATATTTAGAAAATATTACTCACAATTTATTTTGCTGCATGCAGATGTGACGCGTTTCTCATCGAGTAAGCTATGTGGCACTAGTCGTTTTCCCGTTTGTTCACCTCAATCGTAATGAAATAAATCGGGATATAATCACTCTTACCATTTCGATATTTCTCGACCTTGTGTAGGGGGTCGCAGTGGTCGAGGGTCAGACCTCTCGCCTTATAAAGGCGCAGTGGCAAGAGCATTCGCCTCCCACCATGGCGGTCTGGGTTCCATTCCCGGTAGGGTCGGTCCCCGGATTTTCGCATGTGGGAATCTTTCCGGACGATGCCGGAGGGTTTCTTCGGGGATCTCCCGTTTCCCCGCCCCTTCATTCCGGTGCTACTCCATACTCACCTCATGTAACTCCCCACCAGCGCTAAAGACATCGATGTTAAGCGCTGACCAAAATCTCTCACTCACTCGACATGTACACGTAAGTTATACGGAACAAAAAAAATAGTTAATGATAATGACGTCATATGTATACTAATCCCAAAAATATCGACCCTCGCGGCTCATCCGACACACAGGAAGACCAATTATTGGTTACGAGACATGTCTGCCAATGGAAATTCCTGGGCTTGCATGAATGACTCTCGTAAAGCACGAGTATTTTCGGAGTTTGTTCGGCACGAAGTTAAATTAAGTGGAAACCCATTTGAAATGTATTTACCATAAAATTTGCAAACGATATCAGCCCTCAATTTGTTACGATTGGTAAAATGTTTTAAACGAACGCAAAACTGAAGTCTCGTGACCTCGTTAATACAGCCGCTAACATGCTTTCGTACCGTGTATTTTATGCTCGTATAAATAAATGTAATAAACTTTTTCTTCCCATTACAAACAATTATGTTTAGTTGGTGTTGTTTAGTATTATTTAGTGGCCTGCATGTAAGGATCTATGTACAATGATACGAAGTATTACTTTGTGGTACGTACACCCTATTTGTTTCGTACATCTCTAGATTGTTTCGGGTTAAATTACCATTTGAAAAAAAAATATATATATATACATATAAAATTATTAGAAAAGTTATTAAAATATATTTTACTCTGCATCCACGCATTCGAATAATTCTACACATTTCGTTTATTACTTTCATCCTGAGCTTTTATCAAAGGGTGGCGAATACATAAAAATTCGTTTAAATCAATAAAATAAGCAGGCTTAAAAAATTCTCACTTTGTACACGACTGACTATAGAAATGCTTCGTATGATTGGCACCAGTCGGCAGCAGGATAAATGCCGTGTTTTAAATTATTTTGTTGTGTGACATGTGCAAGCCATATTTAATCGAAAAAGATCGGATCGTCTGACCTAGGAAATAGTGTTATTACCTTTTTGTCCATTCAGTGATACTGTGCACCGAAGAACCAGCGATAATCTTCTCAAATAAACATGCAATTTCCTACTACCGTCATTCCATGACAATATTAGAAGTGAACAATACAGCAGAAATATTCTGTTTTCCTTAGCCAAAGGGCCGATTATCAAATTCCAACTAATTGCGGTTAGCTAACACTATATTACCTTATTCGCTTGTTAAACTCCCAGATGTGTTGTATCAGTAATTTATAATCCCTTGTTTGCTACAACGTGTTATGAGCTTTGGTGATGCTTTTATATGTATGTTGGCAAAATAGTTACTAGAATTGTAGTATTCTTAGCTCGAAAACTTAAATTATGTTGGCAAGTATGCATTGGTTTTTTGCGTAATATTTACTAAGTACGTGCGAAAAATTAAAGCGTTTACAAATGAGATGTGAAATATAACGTTTTATAACATGTTCATTCTGTATTAGTCTATGTTGAACAATTCACTTAAGTTATTACAATACAAGTACCACGCATATTAGACTTAAAATAACATTATCGACAAAATATGCGACAAAATGGTAAAAATTAGGTGTTTGAATTGAACATGTGCTTATTTAAGGGAGATTCTGTTGGGATTCTCTTTGTTCCATACGATTGGAGGGCTTAACTTTTAGTTTATAATCTTTCGTGAGACTGATTGAAATCTTTTCACATAACACGTTTGCTGTCTACACAATTAAAACCTACCTCAATGAACACTTGCAAAGCCAGTCAAATTTATGCGGAGTCCTTGTACGAATGACACATACAATTCATTACCACTAAATTGTTTAGAAGTAAGGTAGGCATCACGATTTTATTCACGACTCGCAGAACGACGAAAGCCACTTGTAGGCCTATGCTATTAAATTAACTTGTAAATTCCATGCCACACGAGTTACGAAGCTTGCTTGGAAGTAAAAATTAATTTCTAAAATTATGTAAAATCAGAACTATTAAACATAGCGATCTCACCTGCATTACAAATGCTAGCTCGTAATTCTTCTCGAATATTTGCCAATCAACAAAAATGAAACCCTAACATTAAATAACTTTTGCATTCCCCACTCTTTAGAAAACAACTACAACATGCTTGTAACAATGATTTTATGACGATTTTCCTCTGCAGCTTATAAATTTAAACCACACACTTCCTACATCATTGTACATATACGAGAAGCTAAACAATTTGAGGTTACGAAAATGTATCAAAACATTTTTTTAGGCATGAGACATTAATATTGCCAAAGTCAAATGTGGCTAAAATCACGATCACAATCCATACAATTTTTATTTAAAATTATGCAACACAAATTTGGAAGTAACTCTGAATACACAATGCACACATTCGTAATAATCAGTTTCGATACTAAACACGAATTTGCTTGGTTAGAGTCACATTTCTCCGAGTACGTAATCGCCTACACAGATTGTTTTCTTTCTCTTTAACCCAATCCCATATACACTTATAATTGCATACTACAATATCTCAAATGAATATACCTTCGCACAAAGTATTATATTTGTATTAACTTTAAACGAGTCACAGAATTTTCGCAATTGCCTTCGCCATCTTACAAATCGTTTCGCGCTCATCACTATTCTCCTGTTGAGTGTTTATAGGTCTCTTGCATGGCAGATTAGCTAGCAAGAGAATAGACTCTCTGGCTAGCAATAACATGAGTTCATACAACGCATTTATAGCATAAAAGGAGAATAACATTTATTCCTGGCGCTAACCAGTGTTGACACAACTGGCCCTAAGGACAGCAAAGTGTTTCTACAACCTAGAATACTTACCTAGCGATTTCTTAACCCTTCTTCTTTACAAAACATTTACTACTAGACATTATGTTATCATGTTTTATCATAATTTTAGGAATTTTTGTAGTTAAACACATTTGTTTTTATAAAAGTATATAATCAGCGTATAGAAATATAACGTGCACTATTCTTATAAACTATCAGGCCATCTACGAATTAGCACTATTTGAAACTAATATTATTTCGGCGAAGACAACCTACTGAACAAATTAAATGCCGTTAAATTTCTAAACGTTCTGGATACAGCAGCAATATTTATATAACATTACAAACTTAACTGCTCTTCAAAGGCGTGGGACAATTAGTATATAACATCTTCTTGCTAATGTTTGTCTTTTATTGGAGGGAAAATTCTATATAATTCCGATATTGTCTCAAATTTAATCTTCTTTGATTTTATTAAGTCAGTTTACCTCAGTAGAATCGTCAGTTTTTTTATGTGTATGGGGTAATATACGACAGACATTGTATTATGTTAGCTTGCGCCAAACACTAAGAACGAAAACAGTTTCGGATTACCTTGTTCCACGAACATGAAGTAAGGATGTGTTCCTTTAGTTTGTATTTCTACTAGAAGATATTTTAATGTAGCAGCTGCGTTGATGTCGCGAAACATTTATTTTGAATTTCTTCGCACTGCAACATTTTCGCCATCCCAAATGCAAAAAATTTCAAACTCAAGTGGTTTAATTCTCAGACATTCTTTAGAAGGTTGTTGAAGTGGAAAAAAGAAGGGAATACTTGAGAAAATTAATGTCTACTGTTTCATAATGCAGGTTCTAGTGGAGCACATCCCATTCCATATAATTTAAATGATATATATTATAGAGCGTCTCACACTTAGATTGCAGTACAGAGTTATATAGGCTATCGCTCTCATTTTCAACGCACGGTAACTGCCATAAGAACTCACCTTGTTTCGGCGTGTTGCCAAATATCCAAAATTTTTATTTTGTATCTATGATCTTAAAATGTTCGCATATTGTACGGCATGGAAACGCACATCGGATGATATATAGGTTTAATCATTATAAGGGGTTTAAAAATTTTGAAAACAAAACTTTGTACTTATATTGTTTTCATGCATCATTAAATATATCACGTCATAACTTCCGAACTAATGGAAAAATTTTTTATTTTAATCAAATTGTTATGGTACGTAATTTCATACATCTGGACGCCAAAGAAAATATTAGAAGACTAAAAATGTTTTTGTTAAATTCATAGAAATTGTTTTAAACTTTATGCGCGTTTCACTACAGAATATCTTAAACTACGTCAGGGAATGCACCCGTGTCTTGCGGCGACGTGATTTGTTGTGTCCAGTGACTGATTTTGGAGCACGAATTTCGTTAATCTGTTTTTTGTTGACATTTATTTTTGTGGAAGGTAGAACATTTAAAAGTACCTCGACACACACACACACACACACACACACACACACACACACACATATATATATATATATATATATATAGGTTACGAGGGGATGGAGCGAAATATTATGTTGAACATATTCCAGTATTCTTATATACGTGCAATTAACGCAATTAAGGAAGTTTTCACAGTAAACAGCTATTACAAACGAACCATTTATGCTCTTATGAAGAATGAACAGCAAAACGGTACCTTCGACTAACCTGCAAAGTTGAAACCGGAAGTGAAAGGTAAACAAAATTCCCCTAAAGAAACATAAAGCCATGATAGATAATTTGTTTTTTGTGCGATACTTAATATTATAAGTTTCGTTTATTGAAATTACTTAATATTAATATAACATAACAGAGATTATTTAGTATTGGAATTTATTGGTTTGTGGACATACACCATTGCCCATGTATTAAGACAAAGTGACAAAATACGAATAAAATACACAAAAGACACAGACAACATTAGCAAAACAATCCCTGAGGAACTTCGTGAGTTTTTTTTTTATATTTCAGCAATAATTCTAAAGATTGAAATTAGTCAATTGTTTGATAACACCCAAACACAAAAGACAGACACAAAGGAAAACCAGATTCCCAATATGAGATAAGATGGAAAAAATATGTAAATAGATGACAGTGTACAAAAAAATAAATAAATAAAAAGAAGAGACAACACAGGTTAAAATCAATGAAAAAAAGTGCAACGTTTCGGGGATTGAGATCCATCCTCGTCTTCAGGCTGAGACACAGCTAGTCAGAACACCAAGATGCGAATGAAGTTCGCTAGGAAATTGGGGCTTATATAGCCTGGATGGTCTCAAAGTTGCTTGGCCAATAGTAGCAAAGCTTATGTGATTCGCTGGGCTCTCGGCCACCCCACAGCAGCAAGCCCCCTCACATATATGGTTCACCGAAAATCTATAAAGTAGACATGCCCTTACGGTCTATCATCAGTTCATGCAGCTCTCCACGTCAAAATCTGTCTAAGTATCTGGTAAGCATTGTCGAACCTCTTGCCGGCCAGACACCTACAATCATTAAAGATTCTAGCCACTTTATTTCTGTATCCAGAACCCTAGAAGTATTACCGTCTGACATCCTGGTGAGTTTCGATGTCCAGAGCTTGTTCACCAATGTTGCAGTAGCAGAAACGCTCGCCATAGTGAAATCCAAACTGGAAAATGACAGCACTATTAACGAAAGATCATCCATACCCATCTCATCCATAATGGAACTCATGACATCCCAATTTTCTAGCGAACTTCATTCGCATCTTGGTGTTCCGATTAGCTGTGCCTCAGCCTGAAGACGAGGATGGATCTCAATCCCCGAAACGTTGCACTTTTTTTCATTGATTTTAACCTGTGTTGTCTCTTCTTTTTATTTATTTATTTTTGTTGAACACTGTCCTCTATTTATGTATATTTTTCATCTTTTCTCATATTGGGAAACTGGTTTTTCTTTGTGTCTGTCTTTTGTGTTTGGGTGTTATCAAACTATTGACTGAATTCAATTTTTAGAATTCTTGCTGAAATATATTTTTAAAAAACTCGCGTAGTTCCTCAGCGATTGTTTTGCTTACGTTTTCTGTGTCTTTTGTGTATTTTATTTGTGTTTTGTCACTTTATCTTTCAATACATGTTTATACAACAATAAATGAGCAATGGCGTACGTCCACAAACCAATAAATTCAAATTGTAAACTACCATTGCAACAAACATTTAAAAAGCTCAACAGATTATTTAATTTCATTCTAAAGAACAGTAAGGGTAACAATTTGTTTCAATTTAATTTTGAAATACACAATATATGTTACACATTTATAGAACATATAATATTAAATTCTTGGGCGTTTACACAGATAATGAGTTAAACTGGATAGAACATATAAACATGAAAAGCAAAGGGGAAAAAAAAGACATCAGGAATTTTTCGTTAGTAGAAATTTAAAAACTGCTTTTAATAAAAGGGACTTAAAAATAATTTATAAGTCTTTGTTTGAGACTTTCTTAAGATATGACATCATATTCTAAGGGAAATCTACTAACGCAAAAATAGTTTTTAGACTTCGGAAAATGTTGTTAGAATTTTTTGTAATGTTAATTGTTATTCTACTGTCTATGTAGTCGACTGTGGTAAGCAGGACGACTAAAATAATTCAACCAAAACCTAAACTATGGCAAGTACAAAAAATTCTCTCACCAAATTATTTTTTTATGTCAAAAAATAATTTGGTTTCGGCTAACTAGTTTGCTGACGAAAATTCCGTCGAGCATATAATCAGCTTCAACTTAATGGTTTTGTCTTAGAAGAACAATATAATCATAGTAAAACCAATTAAAATAATACTGACGGACTCATTTCTCAGCCTTCTCTCAGTTGAACTTGATACGTAAGTGTAACAAAAGTAGTGGAAATGAGGGATCGTGCCTTAAGTTGACGTCGCGGCTGTACGTTTCTACTCTTTTGTTCCACAAAACTCCCACTTTAAAAATAATTTAAGAAAAACTTAATAATGACAAAATCAACTAGATTTTTCGGTTTCTGCACGACATTCGGTTTTCCATCATTTATTTCCTTATCATCAACATTACCCCAAACACATTCTTGTATTTATACAGAAGCTTCTTCTATGGACGAAATCTAATGTTTTATGATTTATTGGCAGCCCATGTTATAATTATTTGTTTACGAATAGCCTGCTTGTCTAATGAATTCATACCAGTGGAGTATATAAACTGTTTCACATTTTAAAGTAATATAAAGGTGGTACCAGATACGTATATTGAAGCTTAATCTTATACCACTCACAAAAAATCAATTCAAAAAATCTAAAAACCAGTATTCTAATACTCAAAATTATGAAGCAAAGCATCTCCCGAACATTGTAACGTGGCAGCAATCTCGTTACAGCGCGCGCCATAAGCCCTGCGCTGCAATATAAGGTTGGTACGCTCTAAAGTCGCTGTTTAGGGCTTTTGTAATGTGTAATGAATATATAATGAAAGGTAGTTAAAATTTAAATTAAAAAAATCTGATTGGATAGATTCTGAGATCAACACGTACAATAATAGTATCTGCCCTTGAGCTGGTATTAACACGTGGGCGGTTTTATGTGGGACTGAACTCCGTGATACATATAGAAACGTAAAGTAATATATTTAGTGAAATTTGACGTTAACTTATACGATAATATACTTTTCTAAATTGTTCGTATATTTTGTGGAGGAAAATAAAATTACTCACTGAAAATATTTTCGCGTGAGGGTTTATAAAAACTCTCATTTATCTGAAATATAACTTAAATACGTTCATATACCTGCAGACGTAGTTAAAAATCCTTGAATTACATTAAAAAGTTCCACAATCGTAAATATTATTTGGGAGGGCGAAATGTTGAACGAAGTATTTTTTTAATGGGCAGGGAATGGAGCTGTTTTGGTCAACACCCAATTTCTGGCTCGACACCAAACCATTATTCATTACCTGGCGTAAAACTCGTTTCCAGGACGCAATATATTTTTGCTTGCATGTCTAGCTATCCCTGTTATATTACCCTCTCAGAGGCGTGGGCTGTTGGGAACAAATTATGTTCCTTCAACCGCGTCCACTGCACGTGGAAACCGATAATAAACAGCCTCACCTGAACCTGCTTTCCTAGGATTCATGCCAAGAACGGGGACCTGCGAGCTTTTATATGTGTGGAACCGTACGAAATTTCAACTCAAACGACTATCCCAAACAATGTTTTTTTTTTTTTACCTTCCTTGTATTTGAAGCAGGATTTGTTAAAATTTAACTGCAACTGGTAAGAGTTGAATAAGTCCTTAGTGAAGACCATTAATATAAGGCAGATTACCTTTAAATCTATAGTTATTATTTTCGCTGGTAAATATATTTGTTGTGACATAAACCAAATAATTTTATCTTCTTATATGTATATAATATTATTTTCATTTATAAATTAGAAAATTATGGGCATTATTTTTTAAGCCGTTAAGTTTCAGTGACACGCGAATTTATATTTTTAATTATCGAGATGTGAAATAACTACTTTTTTGTATGTCTAAAGCGTAAGGGTGGAATATCTGTATTTTAATACGGATAAAACTCATATATAAATATCTGATCAGCGTATATCTCTTCAGATACGTGATGCAGCCGAAATCATGCGTCACCACAGTTTAAACACACCTCTTTTATCTCTAAAGAATAGGCAATTTAGTTTCGTAGCAGTTCATTTTACAGTCACTAAGGATATTCCTCGCCCACGCAAATAAGCACGCTACAGCATGAACTAAATTCAACTATAAATATGCATTAATTTATTTCAGTTTCTAAATGGGCAGCTTAAGAATAAACGATAAAAAAAACGTATCAACGGACATGATAAAATCGAATGCACAAACCGATCACACGAAGGTAAAAACAAAAGAAGTAACAAAAAATATTTATAAAATATCCCACATTGCGTTGATTTGAGATATTTGCGCAAAAATATGTATTAAAGTACACTTATGCACTTATTAGTTAAGAGACGTTAGTGTTCAATGAACACATAGGTTAACGCATTGTAAAAAATAATATAATATTTAATTTATCGTGATTTCGATAAAAGGTATGATATTGAATGTTCTTAAAATATTTCTTAAATTTTATAGTAACAATAAAATAGGAAAACATGATGAATATAATAACAATAAAATAACCTATTTGTTGTTTTGATGTCTGCAATTTTTGTGAAATTTGTTATTCCAAGCCACCGTTTTCAAAAATTCAAACGTGTCTTAAGACTAACGGTATTTGGCGTTAATTTGATGTACCTTACAGTGTAAGGAAGAAAATTACATTTACAAACGTTAAATGAAATTATTTTTTGGTTTTAAGAATGAAATATATTGGCTTCTTAAAACAAATAACGTGAAATTGAAAATCTAATGCACAATTCCGTAATTTCTTGTTTCAGTTTCAAAATTTTTTTAAAAATCTATTCAAATAATTTGTTATGTTTGTTTGACTAACAGAGTTTACACGCTGTTTTTACTTACAAGTTCGATCATTTAATAACAGAATCTTTGGAGCGTTATAGATTACTGACTGATGAACTTTGTTAGTAATTAGTCCCAAATCATGATCGTAGTGAATATTTTCCTCGAACGCTGATATCGGCCACTATATTCTTACTTATGTTAAGAACGAAATTGTCTTTCTTTACATGTTTTGGATTATGAGGTGGACACCAAGTTCCATAGCACTCATGATGATGTGAGGTGTGTATGAAGTAGCAGCAGATTGCAAGGGCGAAGCAGACTGGGAATTGTCGAAAATCCGTTGGCAGGAAGCAACGTCAGGTAAGATTCCCATGACCGATAATTAGGAGTTACCCTTATCGGGAATCAACTGAAGCTAAGACAGGGGGAGGAGGTGAGCGGTCTGATCTTGCCAACGCTGCACAATCTATATATGGGTAGTTATACTGTAGACACCCAGAGTTACGTTTAATACAGCATCAAATTATATTGTAATTTATTATAATGTGTTTTACTGGACGCCCATCATGATGTAAATTGTAACTGCATGCGTATTCGAAAATTCGTTGGAACCTTGTTTAGCCAATCTCTGATTCTTGTGCTGTGCACTAATTTCTTAAGGAACTACGTATGGATCCAACAAGAAAAGAGGTTACTTGAAGAAAATTTTTGTTAAAGTAAAAAATAAAAATTACAATAAAAAATAGTAAACGGAACTGTTTTGTAAACATTTCAAACTATTTTGATACTTTAATTGTAATATTTATTTTTAATTGATTTTACACGTATACGTTGATGTTGCTGCTAAAAATATCAATTATAATTACAATTTAACAGTATTGCGTACGCAAGTAATGATTTCGAAGTAGAAAAAATAATTTTAGTGGCAGACACCGTTACATAATAAGAACAAATAACGGATCACATAATTAAATATCCAAAAAGTTGAATTCAAATAAGTTAAAATAAAATCGTGTTACGAAAGAAGAAAAATTATCATTAATTTACGAATCACTAAACCTTTTACATGGTATTTCTATACGCAAGAGTGTGTAAAAAAAGTTTTCGATTATGGTTTTTAAGTTTTAAATTTGTGTAAAACAGATGAATTTTCTAACATTTATAGTCGACATGTACACAAGCGTCAATTCTCGGAAATAATAAATGAAACTACAAAAAAATATCAAAACTACTTTGCGATTACTGTGTGTAATTTTTTTAACCACGACAAATGTAACAATATTTACATAATGAAATAAAATTAACAACAGTTTAAATTGTCTACAATAAATATGAAATTAGTTACAAAAATATTGTTAAGGAAAGGTTTTTCTTTTCAGGCTCGCACAATATTCTGTTAAAATTAAATTATTTTGTTACTGTAAATTAAGTACTAAAGGACATACTAAGATTCTTCTGTACTTAATTTTCCATAATAATAAAAGGTTTTAAAAACACAATTCTAATAAATCTTCTGGTAGTATGTTTGGCAAATAAAGCACATTTTTGTCACTTATGTAATATTCTTTAAAAACGAATACATGTTTTAATATATTGTCGTTCCTTAATTTTGTAGCTTATTGACCACGAATTTTAGCCTACTGTTATTTACATAGTATTCATCATATTTTTTTTTTTAGGATTCGAGTATAATAGAATATCGTTATTATGACTATGCGATATTAAGTAATTATTTTACACAAATAAAAGAAAACTCTATTTTTTTCTCTGTTCAATTAAACTCAAAATAATAAATATGAAATTGTTTTACCTATTTGCCACACGCTTAGTACTTACAAATGCAATTCATTTCACTGAATCTGCAACCATGCCAATCAACTATATTTATAACCAATATAGAAGTACTTGTTTTTGCCATAGTACATCTGCTGCTTCGTTCGAAAACTATAATATTGCCTTGTCTGAACTATAGCGAAAAAAAATGTATACCATTGCATTCCTATATGATCACTGAAGACAAAGTGAGAAACCGGAAAATAAAATATAACAAGTTTGAAAAAGGAATTTGTTACAGGTGGCCTTACAGTGTGTTGGAGTATTGGCACTAGCGAGGCGATGAAAAAATGCGTTTGGAACATATTCGTAAACGCAAGAATACGGAGATACGTAACACACACACACACACACACACACACACACACACACACATATATATATATATATATATATATATATATATATATATATATATATATATATATATATATATATATATATATATATATATAGATGTGTGTGTGTGTTTAAACACTGCTTGAGACAATCCTTGAAAGGAATTGACACAAAAGGTCTTATGGATGGACATATGACACCGGAATTGCGTGGTGTATTATATGATGTTATTTATTTATTTATTCGTTTAGTGGAATTTTGGGGACATACATAGCCTGACTACTGAAAATCTCAGCTCACGAAACTTCACAACTAGCTCGTCTAAGAATAACTTCTGTGTTCTTATCGTTGTTTCGTCTTGTATAATGTTTGAGACGTCGCTGTGTTAGTTTTTGGTTGTGCTGCCGTAAACTTGTTACTGTGAGTTTTCTGTTTACTTCGATTTTTCCCTACATGGTTTGTTCTGAACGTTTAAATTTGACTAGTTTTTTTTTTTTTGTGATTTGGCAAATCACCTCGTGTAGTTTTCCAGGTTATGATGTTTGTGTTGGTTACAGCCAATTAGGCTTGTTTCACACTATTGTTTAATTTTTTTTGTTCCCTTCCTATTTTCTGAGATGACATAGCACTGAAATAGCGTATGTCCACATAATTGCACTAAATCATTTATCCCTGTTGCAAGATTCTTTGAGAGATATTATTTAATTAATCAAGCTTGTATAGAACAATGAATAGCACGTCATGTTTTGCTTTATATTACCAATTTCTATTAAATAATAATGATCAAGAACATTATTATTAAATGAAATGCAGATAATCGGAATTATTATTTTCTAATTTTTTTGTAACACTGACTGTTTAAACTGTATTTATAAACTGTTCCCTACACCAGGGGATGAAAAATTACTAGCAGTAACTCGAAGAAAACTACATAAAATTTGTTCTCGCACAGCAGTACTAGAAAATGGCCTTTTTAGGGAATATTGGTTTGTATGCGGAAGAAAATTTACTAACGTAAATAAAATACTTTTATGACGAAGTTCGAGATTTACCTCGTAAAAACACAACGTAAAGAATCTTTCTTCCGCAGAAGGGTAAAAACAAAATATCAGGACGTTGAGCGAAAGGAGAGTGGAAAAGTGTAGCGGGAAAAAACGGGAAGTCCCAGTAGCTACGGGAGAGCTTCAAATTGATTAGACGCGGGCGTGAGTGAAGTGTGCCGCAGTGAAGCCCCAGGAGGGAGGGGGTTAAGGGAGGGTAAAATAGGGAAAGTAGAGGGTATGGGGTTTGGACGGCAGCTGAAGTACGTTGCAGCAATATGTACTCCACTTACAGCGGCTTATCTTGTGTGCGCGCCTGGAAAAATTAAATTACGTTGAACATATCGCCTCTTCCTCCAGGGGAAACTTGCAAAACTTGAATGGGGGGAAAAATTGTCCTACGTCGCCTACGTAAGTGCAAGAAACTTCCCTGTTATTAATATAAAATCATTAGTTATTAATAATATTTTAATTGGGTATGTGAAATGTGTAAGAAGTATAGGTGTAAATAATGTACTTAATTGAAATAGTTAGGCCTACAAGTAATTTATGAGGTGAAATAAAGAGCACTTAACACCGAGGTCATTAGCACTGGTAAATGACGACATGATACGAATATGAAACAGTGCTGGAATGAAGGTAAGGTGTAAATGGGAGATTCCCGAGAAAACCCGCCGACCAGCGGCATCGTCCACATGCGAAAATCCGGGAACCTACCCCGCCAGGAATAAAAAACCGGATCGACTTGGTGGAAGGCGATTGCTCTTGCCACTGCGCCTAAATAAGTAATATGTCTCGAAGCTATTATAAATAATTTATATTATAAAAATAAACAAGTTATTTACTTCTATTATACAAATAAAAGGGTCTGAATTAAAAAAAATATATTAAACACTTGGAGGGTAATTTTACGGTAACGTAGTCGACGTTGCTACTATTTTAACACGTTTTTAACGCAAGCTGCTGAATTAACACAAATTGTGTTACATGTTCAATTGCAATTTCTGAACTACGGCGTTGAAAATATGTGGTATGAATAAAGTCTTTGTCAAAAACATTTATAAAAATAAAAGTAAAATTTATAAAAATATAGTTTCCCTTACAAGAAGCATAGTTTCGTTTGTTATAATTAGAGACACAGGTAAATCGCGGGGAAAGTAGATTGTTTGCTAGGCTCCAACATACTATGTATAACACTGAAGGTTATGCATCTATATTGGCTGTCCTTTATATGAAGCACTGTGTCCCTATTCAACAGACCCAATTAAGACTAAATAGTTTTAACATAGAACGTGTGTGATTTGCCAGAAAACTGTTCACGCGTGTCACAATTGAGATACCACAGTTTATTGAAGACCATGTTAAATATTTTAGCGATTTTCCAGTGTCTCTAGTTATAATTCATGCGCAGTTTAAAGTTTAATATTCGCTTATATTCTAAAATTGTTAAAGAAATTACTGTGTATATTTTTTAAATGTATTTTCTGTGGCGATATTATTAACTACATTTCATATTGTATTTGTGTACACGTACCTAAACATACTGACAAAACGTCAAAAAATTATCGAAAAATTTTAACCGAGAATGATGTTGCGTAAAATTTTTTAATTTATTTTTTGCGTATATCTACTGAAACGAATGCTATTAACCAAAAAGCGTCGAAAAGAAAATAATATAGTTATTTTATGAGGAGTGCAATATGAACTCACCTCCATATACGTCACAACGAAGCCGCAGCGTAGATCCTTCAGCATAAGGGCCGACCACTGAAGTGCGCTCAATACCATTCTCGTCAATGATCACCAGCTTCTGTGGAGGCACTAGGGAAAAAAGAAAAAAAATATATCGTGGAGACTTGATATGTTATGGTAATATGTACCGTACCTGTTAAAACGTACATCACATTACATTTAACTTGCACAACACTGTGTATATTAGATGTTGAATTTCATGAATAAATATTGGTTGGTATAAAATCATCGTTGAATAAAAGCTTGGCTTCACACGCCAATTTTTGGTATCCCTTGGAGAAATTCACTTCACAAAAAAATTATACTACGTACAAAGTGGCATTTCCTGCCGCACGCTTAAGAAAACGTTAAATAGAAGGCCGGTAATTCAGGCAGCTAACGGGTAGAAGGAGAACATAATGATTTTACATTATACACTTATCCGTAACATATTAATAATATAATAATGTCTTAATATCCACTTGAGAAAACTAAAATTGAATTTATTATATAGTTTATATAAAATTTTCACGACAGTTTAGATTATTCTTATATTTCAATAATCATATTGTTCAATATAGGCATCTACTTCGTGTGACGTAGATATCTTACATTCCAAAAACACGGTATGGGCTATAAAATTTGTACAAATAAAGTGTGTTATTCCTGTAACATACTACAGGGCAATTGAAGAGATTCCATAAGAACGTAATAATATAAGGTGGCAGATGTAATGATGTTTCACGATTGACGCATTGATTTAAATTTTAAGCAATATTAAAAATTAACATTTACTTATGATATCATGAAATATTTTCAGGTCAGATTTGTATCCTTAGGCCTAACTATTAAAATTGTATATTTACTTTCTGATGTAATCAAATCAGAACAAAGACGAAAGCAGACGAAATAAAATAAAAAACCTATTTCGGAAACACTGACCTATTTACCTATTCAAATCCACCCGGAATTTACTTTAAACTTTTCTGTAGTGACTTTCTCCTTTTACTTTTTTTTAACGCTTTCGAGCCACGTTCTTTTCAAGTAACAATAATGAAGAAAGTCTCGAGAGAGTATCAAGTTTACTTCAAATCACGTGTTTTGAAATGTTTGCAGTCGGAGAGAGAAAAGAGGTAGTACTGATAGATTATTCGAATTTGGTTACAAATAAAAATTACATTCGCAAATATAACAAATAGCCTACTTTTGAAATGTTTACTTTGTCAACAACGCAAGCACGTACACGAGCAGATAAGAGACAATTGATGATTCAGTTTTACCAGAAACAACAGAATTATGGAACCACATACCAGAATTTATCCACCATTTCACTAAAAAATTCAAAGTATACTATCAGAAACATAATAAAATTAGCTTTCGTCTACTGTGTCATTAATCTATTATTTTCAGATTCGCATATTTGTAATGTGTCGCACGTCAGAAATTATTTTGATCCATCTTCTGCATATGACTATATGACTGCTATGGAAACCCATCGTCTTCCTTTCGATTTAGCTGTAAGAGAATAATTTTTATTTCCACTAGTTCCATATTTAATACAAAAAGTTTCTGAAAAAATTATTTAAAACTGTCTTGCAGTAAGGTTGTCTTACCTAGAGTTGTTACTATTCCGCAAACAAGGTAGTGAGAAATTAAAACATTTAAAGTAGCAGTCTACTGTCTGATAGGCTCATTGTAATTCTCTCTTTGCGATTAAGTTAAATACTTAGTAGGAATTGTCTGTAGTAATTCCAAATAGAATATTAATAACGACAAAATTACGCAATTATGTTTTTATTCTTTAAACGTGCAGAAAATAGAAAAAGGCGTTATTTCAGCATGTAAAATTACACAATTTAGTGGATATTTACAGGAAATATCCATCGTGTACGAAACTGAAACTCAGTGTTTACGAAGGACAACTACTTAAAAATATACATACATTCTAGTTTCCCTTGCGGTGACACTGTGGTATTAGGAACGCGAAACCGGTTCAGTCTTTAAACCAGTGAGAATTTATATTTGATCTACGTAAATTGCAATTTCTAAAGAAAATACACAGATTGAGCTGTTTTATTAAAAAGTTTGAAAGTAGTGAAATTATTTCGGTGTATGTTAGGGGATAACAGTTAGAGATAGTTAGAGATGATGGTTTATCGCGGGAAAACTTGACAGTTTGCTGGATTTCAACGCACGTTCAACTTACCAGAAGATAATTGGCTTTCACTTGATTGTGGAACTGTTACCCTATTTGACTGAGCCAATAAGAATCCCGTTATTGTAATGTTTGATGCATGTTATTGGTCTGCAGACAACTACGCTGTGTGAGACGTGCATCTGCTAGTCATATATGATGCAAAAAACTACAGCGTTTGAAGGATATGTTGCCACAACACATTTTCGCGATATACCCTTATTAGAGGTACGTCAATTTCGCGGATTCATTTGGCAGCAGCCTAGACTTGTTAGTCCTATATCACCCACTGGTCACAATCGATTATCTTATTGGCTTGTAACCGTACAAGCAGGTAGCAAGCGATAGCACTTCGCATTATTTCCTTATGTACTACTGGTTTGCAGTAGTCAAACGCGTTTCGTAACAGCCGCCAGCAAGTCACAGACTTGACAATGAAGTATACATAATTGGCGTTCAACATGACCTGGAATGTATCTGCGAAATTTACGTGCCTCTAACCATAATCTCTAGAGATAGTGAAAAATCTCGAGAATCTTTTCTGCCAGCGTATTCTCCAAACCCTGGGTAGCGCCCTTTTCCTTGTATGTTTTTACGGTGGTTGTGTGGCTAAACGAATCACAGACGTCCAGTTGTAGCACCTCAGAATTAGCACTGGGGCAGACAAAGACTCATGCACCAATAACGACGTAAACGCGTTGGAAGAAAAAACAATACATTGAAGCCTGGGAAACAGTCAACTTTTCTCGCCATATATCAACATCCCTCATGGTTTTACAAGCACGAATTTACATACGCTGTCCTTATTTTATGTATATATGTACTGTATCTTCTTATCTATAACTCTGCTATCTTACTTTGAGGAAGTCTATTCAAAGTGTTTTTCTTTTCGACTTTACCCAACTGAGTATCGCCAATTTGAATCATCTAAATCCTTTACAATGTCATAACCAAGGTACGGCTGTAAGTTTCTGAAATAGCGTAGATATGAAAGGGCAACTTTCAGGATTTTGCAGTAGTATGCACACATGAATAATTCATTATAGGGTATCCTCCCCTATTTCGCACAATCGCTCTATTCTAGCGACAACGGAAATTAAAAATTATCTTATCCAAATACGCTTTCTGCCAAGATTTTGTATTGGATGACAGTCTGGAACAAGTATGATAACTTCCTTTAACGTACACATGAGGATGTACATTTTCATGTGGCAACGTTGGGTACGTTGTCTGCAGCCGAGGTTCTCACACATTCTGCAATTCTATGCAACTACAAAAATGTACGTAAAGCTTACAAAAAAGCAAATTTTAAATGACGGAAACAACGAAAGCACACTGCACGCTACTTCGCTGCTCCGTAATTGCTAATCACGGCCACACAGGAACAGGTCTGGACACTTGAGAGATAAAAATTAACCCTCATATGCCTGATTGGCGCCATTGGCACTCTGGTGTCGTTTTAACGTTTGGTAAATGTTAGCAGCCTATAGGAGCACTAGTAGTACGACGCTATAATGCATTGTTAAAACAATATACATAACTGGTGGTTCTTTCAGTCATTAAGGGGTGAATTCAGTAACACTGGTAGACAGACTATTAGTTCTGAGACGGTGTTGTTAGTTATACGCTGCATTTCACTTGTCATTCAGTATTACAAACTTCTCAGGATTGTTTCTATATCCCAGTTGACGTCCCGTATAACGCAGTGTTAAAATTTTAAATTAATATTTATACTACACGGTTAATTTGAAATTCCCGTCTGTAGCGTGTATTTCATCTTCGGTCCCCCAGAATTTTATTTCCGTTTCGAATGTAATCAAGAGACGCAGCTGCAGCAGCTGGTGATCGCTAGTTAGGGGCAGGGAAGTTTGGTAAACAAGACGTCAACACGAGTGTGAGGAGACTTTGGCCGTGTGGGACACGTGCTAGGCGTGTTGGGCGAGAGTTCACCTGCCAGTCAGGCGTAAGCTGCTTAAACAGCATTGCCGCCTTGTTCCTCGCCGAAGTTGGTCCCTTCCTCAGGGACGGCTCGTGTTCGCTTATCCGGCAGTAACTCATCCCCTCAGCTGTCGTCCTCCGCTGATTCCCCCGGCGTTGTTTGCCGCCGGTAAATACTCCCAACACTGATGTCGGCGCAGAGGAAAGGGAGAAAGTCGGGCCGTGGTATTCACCAGCGATCTCCCAAAGGAGTGAAGCGGAACCTGTTGACGACAGATCCGAAACCACTCACCCCCCGTAGCCTCCACCTCTTTCTCAACAGCCCACAGGCATTTTTTCTCCTCGTGGCTCGTTCCCTTCCTTTCCGACACCATTCCCGGCTGCAAATATTTACCATTTCTCCCTACACCCATCTTCGTTTTCTCCACTTACAGAGTCCCTCTCCTCGTTCAGTGGTTGTGCCTGCTTGGTGATGATCACGCCCAATTATATTACTGCTATTCCCATGACGATACTGTTATACGGCAATGGTCTACTGTTTCTGAGGTTACTATCATCCTCGCGCTTACCTTTGTACACGCAACGGTAATTATTCTAAAAATGTGGTTTGTGTCTCAATATTTCGGGCATGTTCATTGGCTCAAAATATTTCCACTTATCATTTATTATTATTTTTTTGTGACCCGATTATAATTTATACCCAGACATACATTTAATTTATAGTTGAAAGTGACCTCAACACACTATTTCAATTAATAAAGTATAATGATCATGTTACATGCATGATTTTTGGCATTATGGTGATTATGAATGTAAACGATAATAACATGAAACTGGTTTTTAACGTTTTAAATCTTGCGTTTTCATGAAAACAAAATAACTAAATTTGAGACTGATTTATGAAAACAGTGTTATACATATATAAAAAATAGCCAATGCTTATAGATTAATTGCTGAATTGTCTTTATTTCATGGATGAATTATTTCTACTATATTTATGAAATTACATTAAAAAATTAGCTGTCAATATTACTAAGAAACCTACTTCATTGAGTATAGATGCAAATCTAAAATATTTAATGAATAACTGTAACAATTAAAAATTTTAGTGCAATATTTGTAGATTCCGAACATTTAAATAAAATATTTTACAGTTCATGTCATGATAGTTTTCATAATATTCTTTCGACAACAATAAAACAGTAAAATTATGTCACGCGCATGTAGCGAACGTAAATAATTAACACTACTAAAAATCTATGATCGAATGATCATTGGGGTATGAAATAAGTTTATATTCGATCTCAAAGTGCCATAATTATTGCATAAAACCTGCATTTATTCATCTTCAAAAATTGTGGATCTAAGTCTATACATTTTTAAGGGTGATAATGTCAACGTAAACACCATAATTATAACATACCCAAAGTATGTCCTTGAATAATACAGCTAAAGCTTCGGGTAATCCATTAATCCTACCATTCATAACAGCTGATAAAGTAAACCTCAATCTAAAACAAGTTTGCATGAACGCCAGTCAAACTAAAAAATTTGGTTGAAATAAGTAATCTAAAGAAAATAATGAAATTATTGTATATGTTCTAATATCCTCCAGTAAGTCGGATCTTCAACAATACATTGACCTTATGCTTAGTGGAAAACCTAGGTGATCAACATAAAAAAATGTATTTTTTACTATATATCCAACTGTATTTTAAAATAATACCTACAATTTTTATTTATATTGTGCTACCTACCAAACATCAAAATACCCTGATAAACTTAAGTTTTAATATTGATCTTTTAAAATGTAAGATTGGATTACAACTTGTCCAGTAGAGAAGTAATCAGGGTAGGATATGTATTCTCCACAGTTTTCGCGTGCTGACTTCCAAATGGCACAACGAAACTGAAATCTAGGACGATGAACTGTTAAAATATGCATGTTGGTTAAAATTCGTTTGGCAGTTCATGAAGGATGAAAACAAACTTGAATAATTAATGTCGTGCTATGTTCGAAAATAGCAGACGTACAATATAACGCATAACGATAATTCTAAATATAAATTTGGTTTCCAAACGGTTGAGTTGTCCTCAAAATAGGGCAAAGTTTTAGTTTATTCATGTCCTGCAATTTTTTTATAATTGTGACCTACAAAACCTTCGTCAGATTCTTCGGACGACCGCCACGGCTGAAATCTGCAGTATTGGATACCTACAAACCACGGTCGTAGAAGAACAGGTCTGGACACTCGCCTGGATATTTGACCCCCTTGTTGTTTGGCTGTAGTTCACCAAGTTACCGAGAATATTGTGTTTTATTGGCGCTGATGTTACGGCGGTCGGACTAAACTCCGCCCACTTCCTTTCCGCTAAGATAAACAATTTATCAAAATGTATTTTTTATCAATTTAAGAAATACTTTCTTTGCTCACAAATTTAAGAAAAGGCTCCAGCAATCTTTATTTACTTTATAAATTTAACAATGGAAAAAGTGGACGGAGTTTGAGTCCGACCGCACGGAAAACAGCGCCAAAAAGTACGGCATTCTCGGTAACTTGACGAACTACAGCCAAACAACAAGGGGGTCAAGCAAAATACATTGTTAGATAGGCGAGTGTCCAAACCTGTTCTTCTACGACCGTGCTACAAACTGATACAGAAAGTTTTGAAGGCTAAAAAATATACCGTAAAATGAGATGAACAGAGACGCCGGGGTGAAGAAGGACTACATTTCTAATCTAAAGCTCCAGTACGCGGTTTTAAAACCCGATATTTTTCGTTAACGTTGGCAAGTTAATAATATTACAAAGTGTAATTGCATTGAAATATAAATTTTTTAAGATAAAGGTCTAAGCTAGGAATCTGTTTTTATGATAAAGGTCTAAGCTAGGAATCTGTTTCAAATACTGTCCCTATTCGCCCCAGCGTCCCCATTCCCCCTATTTTACGGTACTACGTTTAAGTGTTTGCGTGTCCATATTCCGTTTTATGTCACGCTCCCCTGTTTTCCCTACTGTTTAGGCGATGTTTGCTTCTTAAGTAAAAACGTGAGTAGGTATTCGAAATACGTTGGAAATTATGTTTAAATTGCGTTTTGCCGTGATAGCAATTTTTTTTCCAAAATATGAAATTATACGGTTTCGGCTAACACGTCAATTAACAAAAAATTCGTTAGTTACGACATTGTAGAGAGAAAATTTAAAATTACTTAAATGCCAAAAATGTGTTTTCGAGTGAAAAGAATAAACAGTTCTGCAAGAGAACGCGTACGTATGGGACGTGCAATCTTTCGACGATCATAAATACTGTTAGGAAAATTGGGGACCTGAGTTTGAAACAATGCTTACCCAAAAATGTAAGTACTAGGAAAAAAAAAGAACAATTCTTTACCGTGTGGATTTATTTCTATCTGAAATATGATACTATAATGTGAGTAAAAAATATATTGTATTTTAATAAGTAAAGTATTTAAGACAGACGAAAATGCACGCGAAAAATCCTATTACTTTTTAATGCTATTTCGTAAATTTTGGAGTTAGCATGGTTTCGAACTCAGGTCTCAAATTGCCGGGACATAGTTATTCCAGAAAAACCTAGGCATCGGAAGATAGTTCATTTTGGTGTAAGATACTCCTGGCGGTCTCCTTTGGAACTTGGATAATTTAGAATTTCCAATCGCGACAATTAGCTATAACCGTAGTATAAACTGTCTAATCAGCCAACGCGGCGAGAACAACTTTCAACAAAACTTCTGAACAGATTGAAAAGATTTGACATTTGTTCTTGTATACGCTTAAAAATATAGCCATCTCAAACAACATAATCAAGGTAGTGTGGCATTAATCTAGTCAACATTTTAGTACGCCAACTCATTCGTTTGGAAACGTTTCAACCGTGTCAAATACAGATCGTCAAATCAAACAGAAATATGCTAAAGTGATTGACAGACAATTATGACATTAATGGAATGATATCAGACACCTGTTCCCGCATTCTGCCAGGGTCACAGTGTGTGTGAGGGAAGGCCGGGGTGAAGGTTGGGCCGGCTGTTCAACTAGCGAGACAAGCCTGTTGCCCGTCCAGCTCGAAGAATATATGCGGTAAGTATGCTTTGAAGAAGCGACGGAATGACAGAGGCAGGAGAAACGAGAGTTACCCGAGAAAACCTGCCGGCCAACGTTTACCTAATACCAAAATTTCGGGGATCAATCCAAGATCTCCTGGGTAGAAGGCGAGAGGTCTTTATTGGAAAACAATATATATATATTGTATTTATTGTAATCCCCGCGTAATTTGTACGTTGCAGTATAGTGATTGTCTGGTGACGTGTTGCAATTAGACGAGATGAACACAAATACCCAGTCCTGAACCCAGGTAGGTATAGGCGGTTCGGGATAGAGTGAGCACTCAAAAAATCCCTGCTTAAGTTCTATTTTCAGCCTATTCGTATCTTTCCGCGCGTAATGGCTAACCACGGTAAAAGTTTAACCTCTCTGGACACGTCACTTGATGTTTGCGCGCGTAAGATAAATTGTGCAGTCGTTAGGAACCCATAACATTTTATTTGAAAAAAGTTTTCTAATTTATTTAAAACACAAGTATGTTGAATTATGTTGATTTTGTGTCAGTATTGTTTAATTTAGAAAGGAAAATACACAATATACCTAGTTCCGTGTAACTTCGCTTCCAACTGCACTGTATTTAATGTCGAATTATATGTAGTAACAGGTAGTGATATTTTTTAAAGGTAAAGCTTTTTGTGCTCACTTTATTCTGAACTGCCTATATCAGTAAATGTATCCTCCCGGCCGGGAATCAATCTCGGGACACTTGCCCCAGCGGCCCTATGGCACTAACAGTTTTTGTTATTTTCAATAGTTTCGAGTGATAAGCCCCGCGAAGAATACGACAGCTTGTCTATTTGGACGGCGAGATAGCTGGTTTCTAACGCTTCGAGGGAGACTAGCCGGACAGAACCCCACAACCTCTCTCACCCTCACCAAACAGCTGCAGCGGAGCGCGGGGTTTACGTCAACAGCCGGCCGCAACGCAATCAAAGCCCGCTGCCAGACTGTGGGCGGAACAACAAGGCGTCACTTGCCCGCATAGGACGTCACTAATAGACGCCAGGCGCGGAGCCTTAATGAGGCGCAAATAGCCGATTGCAAGTCTAAAATGTTACATTGGGTGCGGTTTACGGTAAACAACCTTACAACATTTTAAGTGAGTGGTTTATAAATAAAAGCTTTGTAAAAAAACACAAACTGAAGTCTATACTTGTTCAGAAAGTTTATATGTTATAACTACAAAACAACTGGGGCTGAGGGATCAGACCTGCCGCCTCCCACCAAGTCATTTGAAAAACACCAGAAGTCAATTTTCTACCAAGACGAGTTGTGAGTACTACAATTCTGTACATAGGTAGTCAATGAAATATAACATTCTTAAAATATCTCAACAGTCCATTGCCTTGCTACACTCGCAAATGACGCTTAGTTTGGTTTAATAATATGTGTATTTACCTCTGTTCAAAATTGTAAAATCCACAACTCATACTGGCAGAAAATTGACTAACGTTGTTTTTTAAACAATTGATTCAGTTACCACCTACGCGAGTGTCCTCAGTCCCCTGTCACCGCTCAAGTTCAATGCATAGATTAGCCCACGTGATCAAGTGACTTCATGATGTATGTCTTCGCAGGTCCCCTGTTACTGTCCTCGAATAATTCAATTTTTAATTGTTGTATTCGGTTGTCCCATCATGTTCTCAATCCCGTCACTTGTGCATGGAAGTATAATTATACGTCATGAATCGGCTTGAAATTTGCTAACAAACTTATTGACCACTTAAATACTCTCAATCAAAATATGTACAGCAAACTCTAAAATTATAATGTATATGTGATTTAAACATTTACTGCTGCCTGGTGGTGGTTTACCTAGTGTGAAATGATAACGATATCAAAGTGTACGAGAAGAAGTGTGTATCTACGAACAATGTCGAGTAATAGAAGAATAAATAATTTTATTTATTTATTTTTTAGTCTCGTGACAAGTTTTGAAATCAAAACACTCCGTTTTTTAACTCACATTGATATATTATGATAAATAGTGACAGAAACAAACAAATTATGGGAATGTTATATAGTAACAAAGGACACGATGCAACTCACTTTCGTGAGAGTAGCAAAAAATGTGGATGCAAGACATAATACTTACATAGGCATGGTGCTAATTGAAAATTGTGAACAAAAACACAACTTGCTAAAGAGTGAAATGACGCAGCAGAGGCTCCAGATCGGTTTTCAATCCAGTGATGCTCATTTCGAAATTTCTGATTTTACTTTAGGAGAAAGATGCTGTATAGTTTCTAATTTAAGAACATTGTTAAAATATTTGTTTGATTGTTTTGTCAATGCTTTCTTTACCAACGAGCACATTTACTTTATTTAATTTCACTTCGTTTGATATACTGTTCTCATTCTCCACTCTAGAGAATTGTTAGTGTCATACTTTCAATGAGCACATTACCCCACATTGTACTAAAAAAATTAGCTGGACAGTTGTCTGGATGAACAAAAGTGAATAACTATAATCACTAGTGTTGATGTACGTATGATTGGACGTCTAATGTTCCGTCATTAGTGATGAAATTACAGACGTAAGTAGACATTTGTAGAATCTTACCCAAGGTGGGAAAGGCTACGACCTGCATTAAACTGGAAAATTCTTAATTTTGGAATAAACAAATTGTTTTATTACTCTTATTATTGGTATATCTTAAGTACATTTTACACGTTTTTATTGACTATTTAGGTATTATACAAATGATAAATGAAGTACGTTTTATTTCTTTAGCGCATGGAATTTAGGACAGGAAACTATATTTATTTTTTAATCCAAGCAATCACAAAATCTATTTTAAGAACACCATTACATTATATTTTACTAAATTAATTCCTCTTATTTCTGATTGAATTTAATAAGCACTTATTGTATTAAAATGTTCCTTGTTTCTTGAATTAGTCAAGAAATCGAACGTATTGATAAGACTCTATTTTAATTTTATTACAAATATAAATACAACGTCCACGGTAAACACATAAGTTAATTTAACTAACAATTAATATTTAATTTTCCTCAGTCGCCTGGGGAGTGTTCTCCAACATGTAAAACTATCGCCATGTTCTTTGAAATGCACGAACATGACTGTGAATTTTCTCTAATCGGGAAATTACTAACATACGACAAGCGCGGATATTTATGCCAACCTTGCGACTGAAGTCCTTCTTGCAAGTGTACGAAAAAGGTTTAAGAAAATTACATTGTAATACAACTGTGCCAAATAAATCGAGCTTCTTATGTGACTTGCGGTTTTGAATAACAAAATATTATTTAGTGAAAAATTGTAATTATACGCGATGACAGTGTTATGACGTCTAAGAAACATTATATATATATATATATATATATATATATATATAAAAGCAGAATTGGCTGTAAGTAATCCATACATAAATAAACGAAACTTAAAAAGAACACAACAATTTTTTTTTAAATGGGCTAGTTACGATGTTTTGGGAGCTGACCTCTTCTCCCATCTTCAAAACGGCTGATCAAGAAATAAAAATTACATAATCTGAATACGCTAATTAGAATTTGACAAGTTTACGCTGATGCTGGCTCATGCGGTGTTCTGTGGTTTACATCGATGAAACGAAAAACTGCCTTATATTAAAATTAACTAGAAGAAAATATTAAAATAAAAAAACATAGCCAATGGAAGATTTTACCATCAGTTCCTCAAATTATTTGCATAATTAATGCCGAAATTTGGAGTATAAGAAGAGAGAAGTAGGCAAATCTCAGCATAAATTGAGAGACTTAGAGAAACAACATAAATGTAACAGCTGTTGCAATATGTTCACAAGATAGAATACTTCAAGTTTTAAGGTAGAAACACTGAATGGAGCTCGTGGAAACTGCGGAAACGAAAGGCAAGCAAAAAATAAACCCTGTTTTTTTTATCCCTCGGGGTTCAACTGTTTACGGAACAGCCACGCTCGATAAAAGCTAAAAGCTGTTTGTCCCTTTCCACCCCTTTGCTTTTTTCACCTGTACTCCCACCCACCTCCCCCTACCCGTCTTACCCACTCCGACCACCGTTGCTTTTACAGTAATTTTCCGCGTGTTGTTAGTTCCACTAGCGCGTCGCACTTCGCAAGAAGCTCTACCTCAGCTATGTCTCGCTTAACCTTAAACTTCACGCCTGCCCGCACAAATGCAATCCCATCCCGTATCTAAAATGCGACTAGAAACAGGAAAGAAAATTAGGGAAGAAACAATGCTTATTTTAATTTTGGGAGTCTCGCCTTCCAATTAGGTTGATTGGTTATTACAGAAAAACCAGCAAGTAGACTTAATAATGTAATATTTATAAGAATTGTTTGTAGAGAGTTTTGAACAATTTATGCTTCTATGTTCTAAATTATACATTACGCAAACTCACCCGTTTAAAAAATAATGTAAAATTTGAATTTCAAAAATAGTAAAACAAATTACGATACGAGCTAATGCCACAGTAGTCTCGCGTATTTCCGCAATTTTGAAAACCAATGTGCAATTTTATTTTTATTTTTTTATCTCAAATGTTTACCGTACAAATGAGTTGTGAATTATAGCAGCACAACGCAAAGTGAAACATTTAAACACAACGATGACAATATTTTCCCGGTATTTTTTGTAACAAGAAAAAGAAAACGAACCTAATTTTTAAACAATACGTATGGCCTATGTTCAAAATATCAGAATCTCAGCTGCCATATGAAACTACAATTTCATTACAAATAAATGAAAACCAAAAAGCTCTATTTGGTGGATATTACGTTATTTTATATGTCGATTTTCTTATTTTTTCTATCTGAATATAGACTAATATAAATACATATATATATATATATATAAATAACTATATATATATATATATATATATATATATATATATATAGTCGCTGAGATATTTAAGAAGCCTTGGACTAGCTCAGCGGTTCGTCTAAGATTTATTATTATTATTATTATTACGCTGAAATCACGCATGAAAAACATTTAAGTTTTAAACGCATCGTTGCTCATTCGGTCATGATGACCACCTATATAACAACAGAACTCCCACTCCAACGACCAGCGACAGTTAAGAATTTAATTTCTTGCAACAATGTTTCTCTATATACAGAACACAAGTGAGAATAATGACTTACTTTAAGGCACTGCATACTTGTAGAGGTTATTGCACTTATGTTACGTTGCAGCCCATCGAACTTATCCATAACAACACCAGATTTCTGTTGGTGCAGAGTCAGTGGTAGTGGCAAAAATGGTTCGCTGATATTATCTCTTCAGTTATAACCTTCACGCGCAAAACAAGATTTAATACTGCTACACGGGAAAAAAATCTTCCCAACATGTTTAAAAAGTAACTAACCTAAACGCAATAAGGGAGTCACCACTCTCCCGCCTTGTAAATATGCAAACTTTTACAACTTGTTACAAGTCTGGTAACTTTAGTATAAATTTCACTGGTTTATAATGTTTTATAAAATAAGTTTACGAGTACTACCATAGGTGTCTGGGAAACAATTCTACCATAAACTACTTGCTTAGCGCTCCTATACCAACGTGAGCAAATTTACAAACTATTTTTAGAATGGGGTCACGGTGGTCGAGGGGTAAGACCTCTCGCCTCCCACCAAGGCGATCCGCGTTTGATTCCCAGCGGGGACGGTCACCGGATTTTTGCATGTAGAAATCGTGCTGGACGATCCCGTTGGTCGGCGGGTTTTCTCGGGGATCTCCCGTTTCCTCCGCACTTTCATTCCGGCGTCGCTCCATACCTCATGTCACCCCTCACCAGCGCAAAAGACCTCGCTGATAAGCGCTGACCAAAATATTTCTCGCTCTTATTTTTAGAGTGTAGTAACGCGTAGTGTACAAGGGGTTAAGCGTTACAAGAAAATGGTTGCCATTTCTACACATTTCAAAATAATTTCCGTTCAGAATATCATCACTGTCATATTCATTTTGGAATTCAATTTCAGTTAGTACACACTGTTTGCCCAGGGCTATAACAAGCGAGAGCTAAAGCTTCCTCCTTGGTAGGGTCTGGTATGGCACGTAATAGAAACACATTGGAGAAGTATAGACGAATTCTTATGCCGCCTCAAGACAATCGCCGAGCGACCCGCCGAATTATTTGACGTATGTTTAATAGTCGTTGTGGACGAGATGCGTCTACACACCGCAGAATATTTCGGCGAGTAATTCGTTAACAATATTTGGTGTGTTTCCCCGTTTGTCAAGACAATCATCAATATAACGGGTTGCATAAAAGTGTCTGGGGTCCCGACGTATTATTAAACTTCTTTAGTTATTCTTTCATTTATCACCGCTGAAAATAAACAAACGTTGCGAGAAAGGTAAGGTGCGTGGGTTTTACGTCTCGTCAACAGCATGGCCATTAAAGATGGTTAGATATGATTGTTTATTACGGGAAAACTTGACTGTTTGCTGGGTTTCAATGTACGTTCAGCTTATGAAAAGTTGACTGGCTTTAGATTGTGCGTAGAGCTGCTGCCCTATTTGACTGAGCCAATAAGAATCCCGCTATTGCAAAATTTCATACATGTCATTTGTCTGCAGACATCTACATTGTGTCAGACGTATATTACTATCATGCGTGTCACAAAAAACTACACCGTTTTCAAGGGTATGTTAGCACAAAATATTTTCGCGATGTACCATCATTAGAGACACTGGAAAATCGCGGGAATAGTTGACTGTTTGCTAGGCTCCAACGTGATGTATATACCACTGAATGTTTCGTATCAACATTGGCTATCGTTTATTTGTAGCATTTGTTCTCTCTACAACAGGCCCAGTTAGAACTGCACAGCTTGGACACACAGCGGGTGTGATTTGTCCCGAAACTTTTCACACGTGTCACGGTTAATATAACACAGATTATTGGAGACTATTGTAAACATTTTCGCAATTTTCCAGTGTCTCTAATCATCATCTCTAACTATCATATTTAACGATGGTGACACACGACTTAACGCGACAGGAACTGGGATAGGATTCGGCCACGGCCTTTGTGAAGGGAACATCCCAGTATTCGCCTTGCACGATTTCGGGAAAACGTAGAAATACCGAAATCAGGATGGCCGGAGCTGGAGATCGGACCCGAGTCCTCCCGAATGCGAGTCCAACGTGTTACCGTTCCACCATCTCCGGTTCTGTGGCGAAAAAGACGATGCTGAATGATACATGTTACGGGCGCGGCTACGCAATTTTTTTCATCATTATTTTATTTTTTATTTGTACCAGATATTTTTTTTTCTTTTTTTAGACACAAAACATGACTAAATTTGGCTCTTATTAAATGTTTTTTATCTCTCATAGTTTTCGCGTAATGGCTTGTTAAAGTCATATTTTGCATATTTCCGTTTTAACGACTACACTAAAACCAACCGATATACCAAACTCAAAAAAATCGCAGTGGATAAAGACATTGCAGGCTACAATGACACGCTGATAAAAGTAAAGAATAACAATTATTTGCATTTAAAAAAAATTATTGAATTTTTAAACTTTTTATTTTTGGTTTCAGCTTTTTTAAATTCAAATAATATTTATTCTTTAATTTTAATGTCCTGTCATTGTAGCCTGCAATGTCTTTATTCATTGTAATTTTTTTGTGTTTGGTATATCAGTTGGTTTTATTGTAGTCGTTAAAACGGAAACATGCAAAATATAACTTTAACCAGCCATTACGCGAAAACTATGAGAGATAAAAAAATTTCATAAGAGCCAAATTTAGTCACATTTTGTGTCTTAAATAAGATAAAAATATCTGATACAAATAAAAAAACTAATTAATGGTAATGAAAATTGCGGTAGACCGCGCCCTTAATATGTAATGCATAATTTAACTGCAATACATGCATTACTATTAACGGTTTCAACCCAAGCGTTGTAAACCTTCGCTTTATTTTGTGACCTTATCCCATATTCACAGCTAACTTTAATTAATTGTAAGACAGTTAATATACGACCATTGCTTTACTCGCCGTTCAAAAATAATTCACGATTGTAGGATGAGTAGCAAGAAATTTCAACTTCAGGTGTGCAAAAAGTAACCCGGGCAAAGTTTGCAGGCATCAAACAAGGCCCGAGAACAGTTTATCGATCTACTTCTCACGCAAATAAAATTAAGATAAAATAAAACAAAAAAAAAGTGAGGGCACAGCGTTCAAAATATCGAACAAACACGATATAATAAAAGGCGCAACAAATGTGCTACTGACGTAAACATTAGTAAAATATTTCAAAAATCTAGCGTAGTAGATTTTGCTTAATCCTACCCTCCGACCAGCATTACAGGAATTAATCACATTTCGGCTAAACTCTGATTGGCAAAACCTGGCCAGGTAACTGACCCTATTCCAGGTCGTGAGTTTTTATAACCGCATATTGTGACCAGTCAACATAGCCTTGTTCAACAGTAAACAAAGAACTACTTTCAATGAATGTATGGAGTTTGGCACTCGTGTTATACTTAATACATTCTAAGGTTGCAGGTAATACTAATTCAAATAAATTGCAGTATAATGTTTGCACAGCATCAATTTCATTTGAAACATTGAAAAATATTAGGTAACTGTATTGCGGCATGATCAAAATGTGAGGAATCAATATATAATTCAATTGCTTTGATTTATTTCGTTAGCAGTTATTATTTATGCTGCAACCTTAGAGTGGACAGAGTATAGGGTAGTGCGTCCTTTGAAGCGGGCACAAAAATTCAACTCGGTATGGATCGGCACTCAGCACGAGAGCCAAACAATCGCCGCGCGAAGGCGAAAAACATACGATTGACAATTTACACACTCGCGTTCGAAGACATTTCGGCGAATGTTCGGCTATGAGTGAACAGGCGACGTTAGAGATGGTCTGGGTAAGCCGGTTTACTGTCAATGTACGTCGGATTTGTAAGTACAACAAGATGTTACAGCTCCTGGAATCAAGGTCATACCAAACGTCCACTTTTATGCTACCTCAAATCAGGATCCGATAACCATGAAATATGCGATACTTAAATTACTTTATAAAGCAAATTGCAGCAAATATCATGCGTTGAATAAAATTTATTAAACACGTGTAACTATTCGCTCTACCGTTCTAGCCAACTTTGTAACTAACGTGGTTTAGTATTTAAACTATTAAAATTAGAGTAAATATGTATTTAAGGTAAATACCCTCTATACTTAGTTTTACTGTTACACATTATTGACACTTCAGTTAAAAATTCTAATAATATATTTAAACATAAACTTTAATGAACGCGTAACACTGTTGGAGCACTATTTTGCTTCCAACCTTTGCAAAATAAAAGCATCAATTATCACTCTCATTAATTAAATTACGTTCATTACCTACGAAGGTTTTTGCGTTACATTAGTGATACCTCTGAAGACCACATTAATTAATTTTTTTAATGGTTGACATTTCGTATCTGTGAAGCTAAATACCATGATTTCCTCCAACACCGACAAAAATAATTACTCAGAGTTTTTTTAATCAACTTAAAATGATTTAGTCACTTTAATTTCAGTTAGTCCTTAACGATTACATTTGTGTTATTCTTAATAATACTAATGAGTGTCATTACGTTAAATCTTTTAAAGTTTAAGTAATAGTTGGCCAACTCACTTGCCTTTTGTCATCCATGATGAAGAAATTGTCAGGCATTACCAGAGTTATAAAACTGTTTTTATGGTTTTAAACCAAGTAATACAACTACTAAAAATGACGTAATTAAACTGAAAAAAAAATAAATAAAGTAGAATTGTATATCTTCCTGACTTCATGTAAGAGATATCGATGTATAAATAGGATCGTAATATTATAAATAAATGAAGCACACCGCACATAAAGAATCGTGTCACAGTTTTGTTTATACGTTAACACTTAAGATAGCGATCTGTCTTGAATTTTATTATTTTAATTCCGGTGTATGTAGTTGAATACGAAATAAACGTTAAACCATTACTAATACTCATGGATATATTACATGCTAACTAGAACGTCACACTTACAAAAAAAAAAAACAAGTTTATTAATTTGTCCATGCACCCAACAACCACAAGACGATGAAGTTATCAGATTGCCTCTTTCACCCCCAGACCCCAGTGTAGCTTATATTCAAGAAGCAGGCTGGAAATCCGTTAAAATGACATTCTTTCTTATGATATTCGTTTCGAATGCTGTAAATCGCACAAGTGAGATAGAGCAAATTGGTCAATGCTTAACAGTATCGAGCGAGGTAGAATTTTTACACACTCGCAGAAGGACGTGAGTTGACTCCCGGTGATGTCAGTCTCATTTTGGTTTTTAATTTGTTCGATATCAATCCAGTAGACTGCTGGGGTGTCTCAATACAGACCATGGACGATTTCATTTCACCGCATACGTTTAAAAAAATCGCGAAAGTCACGTAATAAAACAATAATTAGTTTGTATCGATTTCATCGTCCCTTTATTTAAATGAGTATGTAGGGCTCATATGTATAAATATTTATTTATACATACATATTTATTAATGAATGTGCTATATATATAGCACAATCATAAAGTTTTGAGTAAAATATTGTTATTTTTAACTAAAACTTAAGTTTATTGTGTCTCTTTAAGCCATGACTTTGAAGAATGGGAACACGTGTACACTTTCATTTTAACTGAATTATTTATTGTTTCTAGGGGCGTAAAGGTGCGAATAGAAAGGCATTAGAATTACTCGCACTACCGTAAGTTGCCTATATCTATAACGCATCATTATCCTAGCATTTATATGTAACGGATTCCAAGATGAGTACGACGATATGGTCACCCTGGGTATTCGTTTGTATTATTATTTAAATAGACGGTAATTTTGAGCTACTATTAACAATACGAGCTCCGCGCCGGTGGTCGTGGCGTCAGACCTCCTACCTCTGACCTAGGTGGGTTCGTTACCATATATTTGGCATGTGGTAAACGTTGGCCAGCTACTTTTCTCGGACAACTCCCGTTTATCACGACCCCTTTCATTCCGTCGCTGCTCCTCATTCATCTCACCCTCACCCCATTCATTCCTCGGGCCGGATGAGTGACAGAAATGTCTCGCTAGTCGAACACCCGGCCTAACATTCACCCAGGCCTTCTTTCATACACACTGTGACCCAGAAAAGGTCACTTGTACGACCTCGTCATTTCACCGAACTTTTATCCTACGCTTCCCTTTACTCCCTCCACTCCCTGCACTCCTTCTCTACAAATGTTCTGTCAACTGCCGAAGTCGTAGAACTCCCCTGCACTTCTTACCCTCTACAAAGCTATACGCACCGCCTGCTGGCATCCATTTACCCTGTCCATAAGCCATATGCACCATCTATTGGTGCTTATGTATCGTTCCTCCCATTCGCTACCACGATACGTTACGAACTCGTATACCAGACGCAAAGCCGAACCCCTATTGGCCATAGCATCCAACAATCGTACTGCCCCGCATA
Source organism: Medauroidea extradentata (assembly GCA_003012365.1). Taxonomy (NCBI): domain Eukaryota; kingdom Metazoa; phylum Arthropoda; class Insecta; order Phasmatodea; family Phasmatidae; genus Medauroidea; species Medauroidea extradentata. The sequence continues at coordinate 62,451 of PNEQ01056676.1, forward strand.
AACTCCAGCGTAGTGGGAGAGGAAAATATGTTCTGCCGACTGACGAGGTCGTAGAACTGACATCCCCGTTGTGACCCAGCCCGAAGGTAGTTGGTATCATTTCTTTACCAACATAAGCCGGTTGAAACATGGCAATAAGTAGTATTGACCAAATGTTGTGTAAATTAAGGACTATACAGAAAACTGAACCAAATTTTGCAAGACTACCTGCTAAAAAGTAAATAATTCAGAATCCACGCGAAACGGGAATGAAATACTGTGGTTTTCTGCTGCAGGACATAACTATCCGAGATTATAGTATATTTATGCCTCAAATGGAAAACTTGCTGAATGAGAAAAAAAGATGCATCAAACAACGGTGAGAAAAACTTTAAGGTATACATAAACGGATGGAGTCCTACAATAACATAATGAAGCTGTCAAGTGCCTATTGATACGCTTCCCATAAATATTGCATTGGTTCGCGAACATTGATCTGCAAACAAGTCACTAAACCTGGCATTCCCGTCAACTGATGATGTAGACATATTCAGAGGATTTGCTGTTTCTGTAAATAAATGTTTTTGGGGCTATTTTCTAGGAAAAGTAAAAATAAAAAACTATTACACTATATATAAACCTCATCTATTGTTTTAGTTTTGTCGATTGTCTTTAAAGATGAAGAAAATTGTCAAATAATGGCGCTAAACATACCATCTTATAGGTGAACGAGAAAAATGCATCCTTGCATCAGTAGGACAAAAACAACAATATTAAATGTTTGCAGATTTACTTTTCTTTTGGTTTGATTACAATTAACGCGATTGAAACATTACAACGTGACGTCTCTAAGGCTGATTCTTGCTTGTTAAACCTTTGCTTTATCACCTCTAAGCGCGAGGAGCTAAATTGTTATATCTTCTCACTTTGCCCACTTATCTTTAAGTTGATCCTCTTTGACGTGTAGACAACATACTATTATAATATCTTTGGAAAATAACTTTCCCGAATTTATTTTCTAGTATCAGTAAGCATATTAATTTCTTTCAGCAAGGAAATCCACAATTTGAGAAAATCCGACAACTAACCTCTATACAATATTCGAAGGATACTTGAGTTTTGGTCGACAAACTAAAGTGAATTAGGCTATGTAATCATCAAACGGAAAAATGAACTAAAATTACTGAAATTAAGTGAAGGATTTTGACGAATTCTTAATATTGAAGTGTTTTACACTGTTGGGGATGATGTGCAGTCAGGATCAATCCATGGTGCAAAGACGATGTCGTCGGAAGATTTCTGAAATATCCAGCCGGGAAACGACTACGTCCCCAATTGTGCCAAGTGCAAAAATAGCGACCCACAAGAATCAAGCATGAATACTTGTGGCGAGAAGCTAACTTTATGACTTCTATGTTCACTATTTAAATTTTATACGGTTAGAAATATTTAAATAAGCTTTAGCAGATAAATAAATCACATTACTTACAGATAGCGGCATGTTGTCGTAACCTTTCACATAACTGTCTGAAAATAAATGAAAAATTTCAGTATACGTGTGTATAAATGGACAAATAAACCGGTACTTTTAAATCTAAGTATCATTGTAGGTTCATTCCCGTCGCATGTGAAATATTTATTTACTACAAACCAAAATATAATGAACTTTCATTTACGAAAAAATACTTGGTGGAAACAACATTAATCACGTAGCAAAGTTTATAGCTTAGAATATCCCAAAAGGAACAGTGGTATAGTTATTAATATTAGAAAATCTGAAAACATTGCAACTTATTTTTAAAGACGTTTCTTGTAATACGTCGAGTTTGTATGTGTACTGACTCTGTCAAATTATATCCCTTTAATAGCTATGGCTGTATATTTTCAATAAAGCACAACATTATTTAAAATTAGTATACTATAGAGTAATATTAAAATTATTAAAATATTTATTTCGTGTTTTACTGGTGTAACAACGCAGTATTGTCGTATTTAATAGTTTTAAAGAAATATACTTATACCATATGAAATATATTTGCTTCAGAAGATAGTAGTAAAAACAGAATAGAAATATTGCAATTACCGATTTAAATAAATATACTTATTTGCAAATGATGACGGAATAATTTATTCTCATCAACATTGCATTGTGATATACACAAAATCTGCATTTGAAACCGCCAGGCATAAAATTATCATTTAGATTAGGTTCGCACGAGAAAGGAAAAATCAGTGCTGTGAAACGTTGTTCGACCGAGTCATTATGTATTCTACACGCAGCGGTGCCGATGACCCCTCGCTTGGTTGTTTGAGTGTTCTCTTCCAATCATCACAAAAACCTATCTGCACGCTGGTCACACATATATTGCATATGTATAATGTACTGGTTATACACTCAACTGGTTCTAAATCAAAATGCATTGCGTTATAAGCGATGTGACCCAGCAACAAGTTCAGACAAAATGTGTATACCTATATATTTTTTGCTGTCTAAATTTTTCCCCTTCCCACATCCTTGTTGAGTTGCAGCAAATTTGGATTGAAAACAACGCAAAAATTAAATGAAGTTTGTTTCAAGCTATCAGTTTATTCTGTCGTATGGAAGTATGTGTTGAATTACGTTCACAAATACATATATTGTTTTTATAAAGTAACATTATTAACGATACAGTGAAGTGAAAAGATTTCGGACAGCACTCAACATTTACGTCTGTAGCACATGTGAGGGATGACGTGATGTTAGTATGGAGCAGCGGCGCCAGAATTAAAGAGCTGTGGGAACGGGAGATCCCCGAGAAAATTCGCCGACCAGCGGCATAGTCCGGCACGATTCCCACGTGCGAAAACCCAGGGACCAACCCCACGGAAATCGAAACCGAATCGCCTCGTAGCATGACGAGCTCTCCAGCTACTGCACCACCCGCATGCCCGTTAACAGTACACTCTAAAAAATAGTTTGTAAATTTGCCACACTTGCGTGTAAGAGCGCTAAGAAAGTAGGTATGGTGGAATTATTCCCCAGACATAGGCCCTACATGGTAGCACTCCTAATTTGTTTATAAAACAGTCAAATGTATACTGAAGCTACCAAACTTGTGTTGTAACAAGTGTAAAAGTTTGCATATTTACAAGGCGGAAGTATGGTAACTGTCCCATACTGTGTTTAGGTTAATTACTTCGTAAACGTTATAGGAAGTTTTTCACACTGTAGTAACGTTTTTTCGAAGTCATTTTGTGTTCTGTATGCAGCTTAGTAAGCAGCTTGACAGGTATTTGTTTCTCTTTCTGAGCACATTCATATTTTTATATCCGTCTCCAATACTACTAAAAACTAATTAACTCGCTGCAACAATTTGACCCCCTTCAGATTTTATTATTTTCTTTGTGTGTGACATTTCATAATGAGAAGTTCCTGCTAACAAATTAATACTTAAATCATTTTTAAGAGTAATAATGCATAAAACTAATTTTAAATATCTTTGTTGAATAAGGTAACTTATTGAAGTCAACTGTTTAAACCCACGTTATTATTGTACTTCGTTACTAGTGTTTTGGTTAACATCTGTAAAGCATAATTTTAGAAAATTTCCTTTAATAAGACTATTTTTAATACAAAATTATATCACCGGGACTTTTCGTCGAACAGAAAGCTATGTTTACAAGTGTCCATATATTTTTTCTGTACGCAAAGTAACAGTTGTTGTTTAGTAAAATAAAGCACTTTTAAAACTAAACAAGGCAATTTTACGTTTGATCATATGATTCATATTATTCGAATGTTCAGAGAGCGACAAGTTTCGAAGAGTCTTTTATTTCTGATGCTTAATTCGGAGCATTAATACAGATAGCATGTTCACTTTCTTAAAATATACTTAACTTTGTTTCATACTACTAAACTTTTCACTGTTAAGATATTCAGTTTCCTATTAAAGCCATTATTAGTGAAAACGACTAGATGTTAGACAATCATTGCACTCTAGAAATAAATATCAATTTCATTGCAATGAGGACAGTATTAATAAGCATAATTTAACTAGTGCATCATAACACAACACTTAGCAAAATATAAAAAGAAATTACCGCGTTATTTAGTTGGATAATTTAGTTTGTGTGTGGTTGGATCCAAAGTGTTTTAGCAGTTCTAAGTTCAGATATCAAGAATTTTGTTATTAAATTATTAGTTACATATTATGCTAAGAATCTCATCCCACATCTTTTATCCATGCGAAACCTAGTTCAACAGTAGAGAAGTTACTTCATAAATTGTCTTTTTTGCCTGTTGTGGAAGTAAATTATAATGGGGTTGATGCATGAAAAACCGAAAATTTGTTAAACTGAACACTGTGCTATTTAATGTGACCACTACGGTTGCCGCATGAAGTTACATATCCTGACAGCAAAATTGTAGTTTCTACAGTATTTATGGAGTGTTTGTGAGAGCTGTATAAGTTCACGCACAGTTTTAGTACGCCCTTTCGTAAGCTTATAATTATCAATGCGGAAGAGAATAACAATAAAAGCTTCACACAATGACTTGAAATATTTACATTACTGATTTCACCAATTAGTACTATAAGTTCAAGTCATTATGTAAAGCTTTAATTTTCTTTCTCTTCCTTATTGATAATGACATAACATGACTTGAGAAACTCCTCATAAATGCAATTACAGTAACCACTCTAAAAGGCCCCATTTACAGTTTAACAAATTTTTGGTGTTCTATGCACCAACCGCTTAAACAATCGAAATTTTCGCAGGAAATTTTAAAAATGTAATTCATGCCAGATTAAATTATTATGCACTAATTTAACTTCGTAAGTCACGCTCGCGTTCATAAGTTGTACATTTTACGAACTGTATCAAACAAAACGCGTTAATCAAGAAACAGTACAAGTTATGAATAAATAAATCGTGAGTTTACACATGTCCGTATAATCGGATTTAGCGAATCACTGCATATAACGTTTTCATAACTTAAAAATACGTAGAAACGCGATGTGTACTGCAGTCCTATTCATGAGAGATTTAAATAAATCTCTATCAACAGTATAAGAATAATGGCATACATAGAATGCAATTGTTATTCTCTTTGTGAAGTATAAAAATTAATTTAATGTGTCCAAAACCACACCCTCCCCACACATAGGATATATTTTTAATATAAACGTAACAGTTTATTCCAACTTTATATTAAATGACCGAAATCTCTCTCGTGCATGGTGCAAACAGGTTTAACCGCCTCTAAGTGAAAGTGCTGTCCTCCACACATGCTTAGTACCGTGCAGGTCGTGAGGTGTCTTTAAACAAGGACGATATTTCAATGCAACGGCTCTTAACACACCACTTTGCTTCTGTGTTCCCTTCAAATTTAAGAGTCCGGGTTAGAGTATTGGCAAGGGGAGAAGGGAAGGAGAAGCTTCGTGGATGAAGGGAGGGAGAGTAGCAGTTTGCATAATGCATGCAATGACTTGGGCGCGCCCCGTGTAAAGTGTGTGCCTCGCTCGAGGGCGATTTCCAAGTCAGTGTTTCCTCCTTTTTTTTCATTCGCGGCCACCCCGCTAATGCTGGGCATAAAACTTTTATTACGGGGCTCTTAGCTCCACGACCCGCGCCTGGGATTCCCACAAGTAATATGCTGCTGGCTTTCTTGTTGTCTGCTAAGAAATATTGCCCTTTGTGCTTCAGTTTATGGATTGAGGTTCAGTAGGAGGGGAAGTTCCGAACCTTATGCATTTAATATCTTTGTGTATCGTCTAGGAAGGTACCACCTTTATGGGACTTGATCATAGGAATATGCATCAACATTTTAGTCTGCCTTTGCTGCAAAGCTGTATTTTCTTTAATGTTCAGTACAGTTCACTGACACTAAAATATTACTATTATATATATTTTACCTGATGAATGTGGGACCAGATTCCGTTCCCGAAACGCCGTTTTTCTGTCCGTGTTTAGAAAAGTACTGTGTTTTGTTTCATTTAATCTTTGTATAATTCTCGCGTTTCATATATTTTATCTGTTTGTCCTTTTGCCAAAGCAGGCCTCAATCGTGTGTTGTCTACTTCGGTGGTGACTTTTGTTTCTTCTTTCTAATTTTTCTTATTTGGTTGCCCTTGTTATATTTGACCCAATTCCATTTATATAATTTTATGTTTATGTATCCTGTTTACTAAGGCGTATTCTGCTTATTTATGTTTCCTATTATCTATTTTTTTCTTTGCCAGACATCGGCACCGCAATCATGTCGAAGAAACTACATCCAGTCAAGCACTTCCGTTGCAAAATTATTTCAAAGATCATTATTAAATTTTGCGCTTGTGTAACCAATATGATGCGAAATTTTATTGTATTATAAAACTGTTAATGATAATATATTCATATTTAAAAACTTTCCCAATGACATAAGATGACTTAACGCGAATCATTAATAAGGTATACACAGTTAAAGCTATTTTTCTGAACATCAAGTATTTTAAACCATACATGTGAAATAGCTAAGATCGTACCAAGTTAATTATTTGTATGTTATAGAAAGTTAATTTCTTATTTACGTTAAATAAGTAGAGAGTCAGAAAGAATAAATTACTGCGGATTTGAATTTATATGACTAACATATTTATTCTTGTCCGACTAGTTACTAAAAGATCCAAATTATTTTACATCTAGTACACACAAACATTTATTTTCTTTCAACACACTGTTTCTAAAACTCGAACTTGAAATTTAATTAATTCAGTATGAGCAAATACCAAATTGCCTTCTTACAGTGACGAAGAAAAATCTGTCATGACAGCAATCTTAAGTTAAATTCTGATCCAGAGTAAACAACTTGTGTGACAATTTAAATACTGTGATGGCATTTTTAAATTTTGCATTTCCATTTCCCAAGGAATCACAGGAATGATTAATTATAGAATGTTACTTAATTATTATTGATTCGCAAATGACATAACTAACCACGATGTAATTGTTTTTTTAGTTATTTTTTAACCTTGGCATATTATTTGTGGAAATTTGAACTATCTCAGACAATAATTACGCCAATGTGGCATAAAAACACTGTAATTGTCTTGTATATTTGAATTATTTATTGTGTTACTCTTTACTTAAGTTTTACGTTGTTACACTGTACAAACGTTTTACTACTATACTGCAAACGGTAATAACACAGCTGCGTACTCGGAAACATTACATAACAGGAACAAAACAGTTAGAGGAATTTAAACATTTTAAACAACTTATTTTTATTGCGTAATGTCCTTAATTGAAATTATAAAATAAATATAAATCACAATAGAGGCCTATCTGTGTAGTTTGCAGTTCTTAGTAACATAAATTACAATCTACCAAAATTAAAAAATATATATAATAATTACAACTGCAATTAAAATACAATTTATCTACGAACTCATGTACAATGGCAGATCGTGTTTCTGCACACATGTCAAATATACATGGCAAGTATTAATTTCTGCGGCAGCCAGAACTCTCAATAGAACTACCTCTGACTTCAAAGGAATCTCGTAAAGAAGGCTCCTCGTAGAGCACCGCAGGAAAATATTGAGAAGACTTTAGCTCTGCTCTGGTGTCAGGCAGGAAGTTGATCCACTTCGGCCTATTAAAATTTCCTGGGATTTTCGGTCGACAGTAAACATATGTTATGTGAGAAGTGTGCCGGTGCGTCATCATGATGGAACCACTTAGCCAACTCATGTTCGGGGGCTCCTCATCTAAATACTGCACATTAGTGCTTCTTGCAGGAAGATTCTTATACTGTGCAGAGACATGTGAGTAGTATGAAAATGGCGGTCCGGGCGCAGCGGCTGTCGGCTGTGGTTGTGTGGTTGACCTTGACCTTTGACCCCGTGACCTTGACCTTTGAACACCTGTAACCCGACGCCATCTTGTTTCCGGCCGCCATCTTGTTTCCGGCCGCCATCTTGTTTCCGGCCGCCATCTTGTTTCCGACCGCCATCTTTAATGACGTCAATTTCGAAAAAATTAAAAAAAATTAAAAATTTCCAAAAAAAAATTTAAAATTAAAAAAAAAAGTTTAAAAATTTTGCCATCTTGTTCCGACCGCCATCTTGGAGGTTTCTTCCGAGTCTTCCAAA
>PNEQ01056677.1:0-30896 GCA_003012365.1 Medauroidea extradentata
TAAGTCAATTTTTCCTTAGGAAGGCAGACTAGAAAACGTTGTCTGTTTTTTTTTTTTTTCCGTTCTTACCACCTGTTTTTGTCATGGTACCTATGCTGCATGACTTGCGAGTACCTTGCTACATTTGTGCATTCAGAGTAATAAGCTCATTTGTGGCTTGGTAACCTGTTCATGAAACAGTATTAAAATATTATGCAACGTATCTAAGGTTCATCAATATTACACTCCGAAAAGTTTCGTTTATAGAATATTAAATTTTCATATTCAGGTTCAAGAGGTAAGTATACAATGTTGTCGAAACTCGAGATATCAGCATATTTTTAGCGGACCATTTTCAGCAGGTTTTTGAGTAAAATAATAAGAAAAGCCTTTAGGTCACAATTTTTAACAGGTAAATCAATGAATGTGTAAAACATTTAACAATTTTGTAAGAATCTCCATAATCTGTAGGCCAGGTAGTAGATATTTCATGAATTCTTCGCAAATACTTTGTGGAACAAGCGGGTGAGCGATTGGTTTCGTAAGCTCTGCAGCTGAGTTCAAGCGCAGCTCCGCAAGTGGGGTAAGGTCCATCTGTAAAGGCTGCAGCTGCAGGTGTCCTTGCTTCGTTCTCTGCGCGTGCTGATGTGGCAACAGCGTACAGTTATCTGCTTGCGTGCCGTCACACTATTCGTCCGAGCCGGCCACACCTCCCTCCCACCCCGTCCTGCCGCCTGCAACCCTATCTAGGCGACGATTTCAACAAACAACGCTCTCAGAGCCGCCCGTTAAGATAACATCATAGAATCACGAAAACTTATAGCAGCGAATACGTGGACTAGTCTGAAATAAAAGGGTAGCAACAGAGTATATTATGTTAAAAAATAATGTAATTAATGGGAAAAGTGCTCTTTTAAAGTAATTTTTGGTGTTTGCCATGACAAAATTGCTTGGTAATGATTTTGCGAGATCTTTCCTGGACACCGAGAGGCCTCTTAAAATTGGGGTTCTGTTGTATTTTTATTTTCCAGTATCACTGGTGCTCATAAAATTACATGTCTGTAGAATAATTAAGTGAAGACCAGAGATACACGAAAAATCCTTACTTTGTTCTCAGTTGTTAGTCTGGAGATGAGCTCCTGCTCAGTAAGTACCCTGCTCTCGTCTATGGCTGCAGCTTGCTCCATCACTGCTGCCATCTCACAGATCTTGTCCGCCTGGTCCCGGATCACCTGTGAATCATGTCAGGCCCATCAGAGTTGACAACCTTCTCAACAAAGCAAGGTCACTTTACACTCAGGCAGACGTGCCGGGCATGCACTTTCTCAACAGTAACAGTGCAACTCATTTAAGACACTCCTGTATAAAAAGTTTTCCCCCCTAAAACATGGGTTTTAAAATCCTATTATGTTGCTATATTTTCTATTTACCACATAAGTCATAAAATAAGTTTGGAATGCAGTATTATATTTTTTTACAATCAACTGTAGAAAAACCCATGTGTGTGATTTGTATAAAGTTTGTTACTGAATTTACTCACTTTTCTTACTCTATAAATGCTAAATCCAATAGTCGATAGTAAATGCCATGGTGCCATGCAGTTCTGTTTGTCAATTACAGAGTTCTCACATTTTGCATCAGTATCAATTGGTTGTTAGCCAGCCGTATTGCACTTGGCACGTATCAAACTTCGCATTTGTTTGTTTATTGTTTGTGCGTGTTTATGGCCTAGAAGATTTTAATTCAAGACCTGAATAAAACATTTTCAGATAGTAAAAAGCATAAAATTACTAAGAACTATTGTAATTCTATGGAGTAATGAATGTCAGTTTCAAGGAAGCTGACTCGCCTCTGGATTCGGGGATGGCTCCTGGCAGACTAGATACCCTATGGGTGGGGAAGATAATGCTTAATGCAAGAAATAAGCCCTACAGCTTGAGGTGATCGCATAAGTCAGCAAAAATACTCTTGCTTAGCCTAACAGGGTAGCGGCTGGCTAGCTACTTATTGCTCACAAGATTTTAGAGTGCAGCCAAAAGCTTGAGGTTTTAGTGCTGGAGGCTGGAGAGTGCTGGCTGACTCAGTGTCCTCGTCGGGCAGGTACTGTTCGGAATAGCAGAGGGGTAGGTCCTCCAGACGGGATCTTGACCTGGCAAAAAGGTAAGCATTTTTACGTGGGTTGTAGCGACAGGGTGAGGTGACGTTAGCATCTCCTAGACCAGTGTGGAAATTACGGCTCTAGCAGCCTTCCTTTTTACCTGCCCTGTCTCTGGGCATCTCCCTTAATACTGATCGAAAGCAGGCAATGAGTATCTGCATTGTGCAAAGGGCCTGATTTGTGAATGCAACTAAATACGTGTGGAGGACTGGTGAGGTGCACACTGCTCCTCAGAGCAGTAGGCTCAACATCAATCACTGTAGTAGCAAAGCACTGTTGCTATTATGAAGCCCCAGCTCCAAAACAGTGACCTTAACCCAGCCCGGTTTTATACGCTAGTAACAGACATCAGTGGAGCAGACCATTCCTGGCTGACCCGCCCAATACCTCATACAGCTACAGCGAGGTGTTGAAAAGGATGGATGAGGAAGTTTTCCTCCTAGAAAAGTTCACTTTTCAGTCTCCACGCCGTTACTTATATTACTGGCAGTCTGAAAAGCAGAATACTCGAAGAATAAATTTCTAGGACTGGATGAGCAGGAAAAGAGCAAGGAGGGGAAGTTTGGATAAAGAACAATGGCAGTAAGGTTAAAAAGTGTTTTATTGCTGAAAAGAACAATGAAACCACCCCAGGGTGACCACTGTCATTTAAAATTCAAGGATTTTTGCAGGTTTTCAATGTTTACACAAAAAATTCAAGGTCCATCTATTCATGTAATAATTTTGCGTATTACTATCATTATGTAAACCCACAATTCTCTGTTAGTGCTTCATATGCAAAACAAGGTTGTACATTCATCATTAGTTTGTCATTTATGTACTGAAACATACCAAAACTGATAATTTATAACATGAACCACGAAAACACTTGCTCAACACTTATTTTAAACATTACGAACAAGGTACACAGGCATATATTTTCACAAAAATGTTAAGAGCTTTAGTGAAATGTGAAACATATGTACCTGTCAGTACCTACTATTGTTGCTATTTCAAAACTGACTTCACTGACACACTATGTAACTTAAGTATCACCACCTTAAATGCTGTGCAACTGAAGGAACTTGATTTCATGTGCAATATTTTTCTAATTACATTGTTGAATCTTGCTGCTTTTTAAATCTCTTGCCGACCTGCAAGATATTTTTTACTGTCATATAAACACCACTTCTCTATTTTACTAAGGTTCTCCGGAAAAAAGAAAAAGTGCTAAATGTTTGTACACTGTTGTACAATGTGGCAGTTAATATTAGTATGTATTTGTAATGCATAAGTAAAATATATATATATATATATAGATTAAGTTCAGCTTGAAAGGCCTACCACGCTATTTTGACGACCACTGTTAATGCTACAGGAGATTTAATTTACACTAAGACTTACAGAAACATGCCAATCATCATTCAGTTCTGAAAAGAGCTTTAATTTTTGAGAACATAAGCTCAGATTGCTTTAATTCTTCCACTAATTTTTAGTTTTTTTCGCTTGAAGTTCTTTTACGGCAGAAATGTTTACTTTCCTCTTAGTTTCCTCATGTTCTTTCAAGTTTTCTTCTTTTCTTCCAGCGCCTCTTTGTAACGGGAGCTGACATTCCGTGCTGAATGGATTATATTTTTTGTTATATCAATATTTCCAACTCCACCAGCAGCAGCAACTGTATAAAAAATCTGCCTGTGAGTAACCAGGGTTTCCACTCTCATGTTTTCTAAACAGTCTGCATTAACTCCAACTCTACCAGCAGCAGAAACTGTATAAAAAATCTGCCTGTGAGTAACCAGGGTTTCCACCCTCATGTTTTCCAAACAGTCTGCATTAACTCAAAAGTACCTTTCAACGTTTGCATTTCCATGTGACAAAATTAAAACCAACTGAATAACTTGCTTCATTGTCACATCTTTCACTGGCATTATTCAGTAGCTGCATCCAAAATTGATTGAGGAATCTTTTTGCCAGTTGAATTTTAGCTGTTCTGAAGCACTTGAGTAAATCTCCCTGTATTTCTTTGCGGCCTTGTCAGCAGTGGTCGTCCAGCCAGTTTTTGCTGACTAACATTTCTAGAAGATTTCTGAAACATATCTGTGCAGTATCCCTCTTCACAGCTACAGATGGATCCAAGCAGGAAATGTTCTTTGTTAGCTTGTATTTTAGAGGAGACATTTCCGTTACTTCTACAACAAATTTCTGAAGAATTTGTCTACAATCACATCTGAACTCCAAAATTTGCAAATCTTTGAGGCCTCTGCATTTTTTTCATTTTGTGCTTAGTAGATTTTCAACATGATCTACACTGACAGTTGCCACCACTAACTCTGGCTTCACAAAGCGCTCCATAACAATCCTCACCACTGAGTTGAGAGCAGTGTACAAAAATGGCACAAGGGGCCAGCACGACTGAAATTCTTGAAGGAACGGTTCAACTTCACAAGCAACTGTTTTGAAGAAAGCCAATTTTGGTCCTATAAGTGGGTCTTTTAAATTTTGTGCAACAGTTGAGAAACTTGGAGACACCGGCTTAGTCTTAATTTTCTCAACTACACTTATAAAAGTGCATAGATGAGAAAGCATGTCTAATGCCCTATGGGCAACATCAGCATTCGCCATTGACAACCAGTGAACAGTGCAAAATTTCAAAGGAAACCTCTCACATTTAGTGCAAGATGTGTAGAAAGCCCAGCGAGCAGGCACATCTTTAAAAACATTATCAAGTGCTCACAAATGTAACAACATTCCATCCACTTGTCAGCATTCCAATTTTGAATGCATAGTGCAAAGTGTGAAGCCCACAGCCACCTAATTCCAATGTCACACGATTACCATCTGAAATATTAAATAATACAGGCGGAACCATAACCAAAATTTGTAGCTTGTGTTTATATTGATGAAACCACCCCTTCCCAGCTACACTATTTTTTTTTTCGTTACATGTTTTATGTAAGGGAGAGTAGAAAAATATAGGCTTTGTGTGAAAAGGAGATGAATACTAGACATGAGCAACCCATTTGCAATGAATAGAAGGCTACTTCACATCAGCAGAGGGTTGTGATTTTTGTCAGAATGTAACGTTAGCTGGAAATTTTTAAAGTACGGTAAAAGAATAACTAAGAACAACGTCAGTGTTACATAATAAGCAGAACCCACTTTACATATTTTATAAATAGATAATTTGTACATATTTTGAACTCTGCATAGGACTACATGATTGCTATGTCCGAATATTTTGTAGGTTACATATCTGTAATAAGCCTACACGAAATAAATGCCAATATTAACGTAACTAAATTATGCCGGCAAGGAAAACGTATTCCAGTATATAAGATATGTTTTACTTTTACTTTATTTGACTCCCGTCAAATACCTATACAGAATTTGCTCTTGTGTAAAATTGTTCACAAGAAACTAATTGTGAATTATATACAGTCTGCCCACCTTATCCGCGGTATTTCATTCCAGAAAATCTGTTGTTAACGAAAACCATGTATATTCAAGACACCTTAATAACCTACATAAACCACCATACACATTTTATATATAAATAAATGTTTACCCCAAAATAACGTACTACTATATTTGTGTGAGGCAAAGATCTTCAATACGTTCATAAAGTATCTCACAACATTTCAATATCGTAAAAATTCTAGGTCACGTGTGCAATGCGGCACATGTTAGATATAGCGGCAGCCACACTGCGAGGACGCGAAGACTTGGCAACAGCGTGCGGCGAGCCAGGTGGTTGGCCACTGCTGATGTCGCAACACGGCACGGCCTGATGCGCCACGCTATCTCTCCACCCTACATCGCCAAGAGCGTGCGCTGTGCGAGGAGGGAGTGTCACCACAAGAGTTGATAGAAATATATTTGATAACACTATTTCTCGCGTTAATGCTTACTTTATCTTTGTCAAGCTAACACACAAAATAACAGTGGAACAAGCACAACTGCGACTACATAGGCGTGAATATTTTGCAATTGTCTGTATACATATTTTTTGCTTGTATGAAGGAAGTTGATATAAATTACAGAAAAGAATAGGATTACAAATATAAAATATTTTGACTGTAATTTAGTGGAGTCTTCACCGGTGTCAAATTTCCATCTTTGACGTGTGGGAACAGCATAACGATAGGAGCCAGGCATAGTGATAGGAGCCAATGTCCCAAGCTTGACGAGAAGCATACCGCCTCTATTTGTAGCACGCCAAACTGACGTGCAAGGTTTTCCTTGTAGTCTTTTTCCTACGGGACCTTAAGCAGTGACCACCACATTTTATTTTTGAATAGTATGAAGTAAAGACCAACACATATCTCTCACATTGCTCTTACGAATTAGACGAACATAACACAAATAAGTTAAGCAGTTTTGCGGAAAAAGAAATACGAGTGACACGCTGCAACGTGCCTCCTGGAATGGTGCTTGAACTGCATGCAGCATGTTAAGAGTTAGGTTTTTTCTCAGAGACCAGTAAACATTTGTCCACAATGCTTATCCTCGAAAAGAAAACACACTTCATATTACTTGTGACTATGACTTACGACACCACACACACTAGAAATATTTTATAGCCCTCAAACTTGGCTAAAATCAGCTTCTTCACGTGGTTGTTTCGCAAGTTATATGTAATGAATTTATACGAAATTGAGGTCTACAAGTACATTGGAATTTGCTACAGTGACACGTTCAATAAAACGATAGGGTCACCACTTAAGTCTCACAGTAAAATTGTTAGGGCGGGAACACAGCGCACGCGTTTACAACTTTGGGTGTAGAGGCAATATCACAATACATGTGCCAGCCGATGTTGCTCGTAGCACCTCATCGATTTTCACGTCACACATACAGATACAAACATATCCTCAACCAGGCAGCTGCCTTAAGGATGTTAGCAGTTTCATTTTTAATACAGCACCACTGATTACACTAAAATTAACTTGGCGTGATTTTTTCTGCCTTTTCAGTGCAGTGTTAATACTTGATCTTATTTGTTGTGCTTTATTTCGTGACGTACAAATGATACTCGTTCTTTTCCCCTCGTACCTACGGTCAACTTTTGCAACAGACATGTTGTCGTTTATTAAATATAGCATTTTCATTTGTCAGTCAAACTAAGAACTTGGCGATCTCTCTTCAGTTCAAAAGGACCACTACAGTCTTTCATTTTAGGAAACATTACGCTGCAGGCCACAGAATCATGTATAGTTGCACACTGTACCCTATGCGTGAGCGGCAAACGGGCAAACAAGACAATGTAATTTAAGACACGTGTGTGTTCTGCGTGGAAGCAGTTTGCGAGCAGGCGATGTGGCCCGTGGGAAATATCAAATCATTTTGTTTTGGAAGCGAGCGGCAGGATGTATGCAAGTGAAGTACTGCCGCCTCTCACACATTCGACACAGCATCGCTTCTTTGCAGCTTCTGCCTGCACTGCATGATACTAACAATAACTGCGCACCTAGCACATTGCGTAAGGAAGCAGATAACAGGAACTGACAACACAAGACTTTGACTGCACAGCTTCATGGCAAGTGATACAAAAAGCTTATGATATAACACTGCCGGTTATTGAATTTTTGAATTTGTGTGCTGCGCGACAGTCAGTGACTCACTCCAGAGTCCAGATCAGCTGTGAGATTTTAGATGGCAACAGTGCTAGTTGTAGCTTGCGCGACACATGCATGAGCGAGCCTGCAGGAGGCATACAAACTAGAATATGGCAACTCCGCGAGCTAACTGCCAAAGTCTCGTGCATGACATCATCTTGTCTGGTCTGCATTCCTACTGCTCTCCCACCACCCTCTCCCGCACATTCTAGCTAGCTGTGACTCATCCCTCAGTGTCATGCACAGCAGGTGGTGGGGGGACAGGAAGGAAGCCAATTCAAGCCACCAATTGTCTGTGCTGTGGCTGTTAGTAAACAAACCAGAGGAGCTGTGACGAGGTGGCTGGGGGTGGTGTAGCTACAGCAGGCAGATAGCAAAAGTGTGCTTCACACAGTCACGAAACTCGCCATAAGCCTGCTTCACATGATGTCACCTTGCATGTTTCTTCAAAATCACAATTTCTCATTGAAAAAATTTTTGTGATTTTTTGTTGGTTCCTCGAAAAGACCTCGTTATATTAAAGAACAAAGTAAAGGAAGAATTTATGTAATGTCTGATGAAAAAATTTCAAGAAAAATAACAATATCCTAGTGCAAGTAACTCGTCTGATCACAATCTTAGCAAGACACAGATTACAGACCATAATAACAATAATAAAAAATATTTCACTAACTCGCGGGCTAACGTCCAGCTGGAGAAAACTCCTCTCCATCCCCACAGCACCAATCCTCCAGTGCATTCTACTCCCTCACTGTCCTCACCAGCATTGACCGTCCACCCTTCTCCATTCTCCTCCATGGTACAAGGTTGACTTGCAAATAAAATGATAAACTTTACGCCTACTCTTAGTTAACAGTGAAAAATATGTTCACTTGCAATCTTCAGACCTATGCACAAATTGACAGATAATCATTTGGAACCCAATGGTCGTTTTGCAATGAAGGTATCACTTGCTGCTCAAGTCCTGAGCCACACAGTTGCTGCTGCAATCAATAGTCTTGTATCTGGTGGTAAATGTTTTAGTCATTTCATTGCTGTTCATTTTTAGTACGGTAATTTGATTAGGCTTACAGTACTGTACATATTTACCTGCATGGTTAGTGATCAGTGTCTGTTGTAGTCTGTTCTTTCATATTGTATTTACAAGGTTTCTTTTGGTAAAGAACAAGTCCTGGTAACTCGAGGACTTGTCACTGCAAAGAAAACTATTGATGCTGTAAACCGTAGACCTCTGCAGTGTTAACTTGCATTAGCAGGGAACATTTGATATCATTTTATGTGGGTTAAAAGACTATTAACTAGAGTATTAAGTTTCTCATTAACGGCAAGAAAAGTAACAAGATACCGATAAATAATGTAGTACTTCATGGATTAATTTTAGTATTTCAGTATCTACATCCATAAAAATTTTAAAGACTACTTTTACAGGCAGAATTTTCCTTTTTGCAAATGACACCAGTCCCATTAACAGTAGGGTTGATGGTTATGAACTAATTAAACAGATGCCATAAGGCACTGTCGCCTTATTTGGTGGTTCAAATAGTATAGGCTTTCTATATTACCATACATTACATTGCCCTAAAAGGAGTCATTTAATTTAATTTTGAAATGTAAAGAGTAAATTATTTCTGTCATAGGTATTGTGATTTACTATATACAGAGGTGGTCAGTGGAATCAACTTGCAGGAAAATATTCATAGGTTGTGGCCATAGACAGAGGAGAACAGAATGAAGATTAATGCGAGAGTGGTGTGTAAAGGTGGTATAAAGATGGGATGAGAAGGTACTGGAGTTAGTGGCGAAGTGAATAGAAAGGCATATTGCTCGATGGTTCGTCTAGTACTGTAATATGCTGTTGCGGAGTGGGATATGTACGTGGAGGTGGAGGCACAAGAGCTAGAGAAGGCAGAGAGTTAAGTAATGAATAAATGGAAAAGGCAGGGTCAGACTGGTGAGGAGGAAAGGAACTTTAAGTCTAGTGTGATGAGTAAGGAATTGAGATGGAAACCATTGAGGAACAGGAGGAGAATGGAAAAACTGGTCAGGTTGTATAAGGTAATGAACGAGGAGGGGAGATGTGGCAGTTTGGCCTGCAAAACTAACTAAGAGAACTTTTAAGGGAAAACAAAACAATAGTGAGAAAATTCAGAGGGCGTAGAGGAGAACGGAGAGGAGTAGACAGTCAATGCTGGTAAGGACGGTGAGGGAGTGGAATGCACTGTGGGAGGAGTTGGTGGCTGTGAGGGGGATTGGAAGGTTTAGGAAGGGACTGAAGGATTGGAGCTGTAAGGATGGGGAGGAGTCAGCTTGCTACCTGGCGTTAGTCCAATTGCGAGTGTGAAAAACTTATTATGTACATTATAAAAAAATAATAAAATGTGATGTCACTATTTCCCTATATTTAATACAATTTTTATATGTGGTGGTTTTGTTTAAGGCAAAATTGTTTAAGAAGTGTACATTTCTTAATGTTGTTCATGCATATATGTGTGTTGTTCTACAGATGTATTGATCATATTGCAGGTTCGTTGGATTCCAGTGCTCTTGGTACAGCACACTTCGCATATTATGCAACAAAATATTTGACTGTCTCAATGGTACTGCAGCTTCCCCACAAGGAGCAGATGGGATACAATGCGAGATTCATCGCGAGAGGGGAAAATCTACATTTGAAATTTTGGGATGATGCCATTAGGGAACTTAAGACATGGCAAGTAGAAAAGAACAGTCCATCTGTTGAGGTAAGTAAGTGCTAGTGTGAAGAAGTTTTTCTGCCCACCATGTCTAAGAGGTTGGATTACAAAGCTAGAAGGAATGAAGCTGTTGTGGAAGAAAGTGAAAGACTTGGGTTTGACATATTTAAACCCAAGAAGCTTGAATCAATATGCTCTTGAGCATTTGTTTGGAGCTGTGCATTCAAATTGTGGGTCAAATGTCAACCCAACTGTTCCACAATTTGTTGCAGCTCTTAAAACATGTATGATCAATGGCTTGGCATTTGTTGACCCTTAAGCGTTCAAATTGTGAAAAAGAATGTGAACCAGATGAGTTGTTAGATAATTTACAGGGTTTCCTTAATTGTCCTATTGGTATTGTAACACTCAACAACATGCAACAGTCATCATTCATAGTGGATGATTCCAACAGCCTCTGGGACTCGACAACTGGTACATTTTCAGTGTCGTATGTGTCTGGAAGTATTGCCAGAAGAGTTTTGAAAGATACATCATGTGGCCACTGTAAATTGACTTTTTTTTGTTTAGCAACTATGCCGCAACCAGATGTGCACTGTGGCATATTTTCAAAGAATACTCAGACCAAAAATCAGGTTTGACATATCCTTCTGAAGAAATGATACACTGTGTTCACAGTTGCATTGAAACACTAGAGCAACTTATTCCCAGGTAGGACATACAACATGTGTGCAAGCAAAACTCACAAGTGTACTAAAAAGCAGTGTCAGTTGGGACTGGTTAGACAGAAGTAGTCCTTTGCATTCAGAAAGGAATCAGAAGGCTGTTTTAACTTCAGTTATCATTGTCTCCATCCGGTGGTGGTGTACAAGACAGAACAAAAAGCAAGGCAAGTTACACAAGAAAAAGGCAGACCAGAGGAAACTCAAGACATGAATAGGAAAGGTCCCAAATTTTTTACAGTTTTTTAAACCCATTGCTTTGTGAATACGGTCAGGCAGTATCACACAACTGGGACTAAGAACTGCAACTAGCTGAAACAATTTTAAAAAGAGTTTAGAACAGCATAACTTTTATGTTGCGTGAAAATGAGTCCAAAGGTCATTACATTTGAGTACTAATCTGACATTTTATAATTCAATAATATCTGATTAAATATTAGCCTGCTTGTTAACTTGAATATTTTTGCCAGGTATAACTAAACGATGTTAATTTCGTACAACATTTTTTAATTAAATTATTTTCTATTTTAAACTTTACGTGAATGTCAGTTACATTTCGTTGGTAAGATGAGAAAACAATTTGGTTCTGCCATACACACATTTGTCTTCGAAGTTGGTCCAATTTCTGTACCTCAGAACTGAGTGTCTGCATTTTCAGTTGTTTCATGTTAATTTTTTTATTTCAATCTAAGTATTTATTTGTCTTTTTTAAGTTGGTTGTGTTTTACAAGCACGTTAAGTAGGCTGCCTACCTGCCAAATAAATTGCATTGCAGTGTGTTATGAAAAGTTTTTATTATACGATAATGTCTGTACAGCACAAAAATTACGGTGTAATATGTTTTTTTTTTTTGCATGTCTGGGATTGTGAGAATGGCAAAGTTTATGTTTACGAGGAAGATGGTAAGGAATATGGATGTACACAGATGGGAAGGGCAGAAGATAGCACAATGGTATATCCAGTTTGAGTATGCAACAACAGTGTGGGACCCATACATGGAAATTGAGGTGTGGGAGCTGGAGAAAGTGCTAAGGCGGGCAGCGAGATGGGCGAAAGATAAATTAAGACGGTAGGAGCAGGCTAGTGAGGACCAAGTGAACTTTTGATCATCTGTGATGCTGAAGTAACTGGGATGGACCTCACTAAAGTTAAGGTGGATACTGGAAAGGCTGGTCAGGATATACTGGGTGTGGAGTGGGGTAAGTTAGGTTGCCTGTTAACTAAGGCAGAATATAGAGGAAGAGGGAATAACAGTGAGATCTAGGTAATGAGCAAAATAGAGCAGGGTAGGCAGTCTATGTTTAGGAGGTCGGTGAGGGAGAGTAATTTACTGTCACAGGATTTGGCGAGGGTGAGAGGAGTTGGAAAGTTTAGGAGGGCATTGGTAGGTGTTCGAGCTTGCCACCGGGCAGTAGCACAATTGCAAGTGAAAAATTGTTGTCTGTCATTTATTATTATTATTATTATTATTAGTGTCTGTATTTAAAACCTTTGTTGGAAATATTAAAATGGAAACAAACAAAAACTCATAAATACACATCTGAAGGGACCCCAAATTTTTGCTGTTTGTAATAATGAGGTTTGTACTGTTAGATGTTTGCAGAAACCTTAAAAATGTTGTAAAATTTCTGTCATTCTGTTCATCCCTAAAATACAAACATTCTTATCACCACAGTAACTTCCTTTCACTGCAGGATTGTATAGTAGGTACTTACTGACTGGAAGGATTTTCAGTGTTAGAATTCAGTATGTGTGAGGTACCAGCATAGCTTCATACACAAGGTGAGAACTACATCAGACGTACACAAATTTTTCCAAAATCAAGTTTGTAATTCAGATGTGGGGGGATTAGGATTATCACCAATTAGGTGATACTGCTCACGCTTCGTAATATTAAACACTAAATTCCCAATTTAGTGCACTAACCTAGATACATGGTGGATTTAGGATGCAAAAGAACACATTTTGGACTTAGCAGCACTCGAATGCTAGGAAGTGAAGAACTTTTGGTTAACACTTAACATGTATGTCTGTGGTGACACTGAAAGGTGACATAATAATGAGAGTATGGACCAACACCAGAACCAAATATCTGCGAACTGACCCTGTTGGGAATCGTATCCAGATCGCCTTGGTGACAGTAAGTTCTTTAGCCACTGTGCCAATCGTGGCCCCAGTATGCTCAGAGTTCATCAACTTATAAAGTAATGCTAGCTGGTCACATACACAATAAGTAAACAAGTTAAAAACATCTGATAGGCATAATTATGCTTTTCCCAATTTCTTTGAAAAGTAATACTCCACCTGCCATAAATTGTGCAGTTGCTATACCTTATGACCATATGCAGGAACTTAACGCCTTCAGGTGGGATCGGGACAGTGAACCAAGTTGTTATCTGAACTGATGTACTGTTGTGGAAGGGCATCAGTGATATTCCCTAGTTATTACATTTTGAGACTCTTTGTGTCTCGGGGTGCTAGTTATCCCACAGGGTACGTTGAGATGTTGGTTATACTGCAGGATGCCAGCGTACAGTACGCCTGGTGAACTACAGTAATTATGCTACTGGAACAAGGTGTTGCGAAATTAGGTAATACGGTGATTTCATTCAGTGGTGATTTTTTACGCAAATTACCCGGTGTCAAAATCAATAAATTCACGCATAGAGGTGACCATAGTTAAGTGACACAGTTGTTCAAAACGTGGTTTCTTTATCCCTGGGGTGACAATGGTCGGCTGGTATATGTTGCATGTGGTTGGTGAGCGATTACAGTGCGAAAAGCCAAATGCGAGATGAAATGTATGGCATTCGAGAAATGCACCTCCTTGAGCAGCGAACAAGCAAACTATAATACCTGAGATACTCTCCTCCTTGAGCAGCGAACAAGCAAACTATAATACCTGAGATACTCTCCGTACTTTGAATGAGGAACTTGAATGGCTCTCGATAAAGAAATCCCTAGCCACGTGGGCGTAACAGTGCAGATGCAGATTTTATGTTAAAGTACTAAGAAATGGTAATAATTATTAAGTTCAGCGGACGCGTGCAACGTGATGGGATGTCTGGCAATGTGTGTTCGACAAATGTGAACTGGTATGCTAAAAAGAACTATTGAAACTTAGGATGCGGTTCACCTCAGTTTTCGATGTATTTTTTTTATTTTTATATTTGTACCGATATTTTTTTCTTATTTTAGACATAAATTGCGATTAAATCTTCCTCTTAGGAAATTTGTGTATCTCTCACAGTTTTTGCGTAATGAGTTGTAAACTTCAAAATTTGTACTTTACGGTTTTAAATACGCGACTAAAACCAACTGACATACCAAACCGAAAAAATTTACAGTGTATAACAATATTATAGGCTATGATTTGCCGTCTGTAAAAACAAAAAATTAAATATTTTTGTATTTTTAAAAAATTATTTAAATTTTTAAACTTTCATTTCAAAATTCAGTGGCCTGTTTAAATGTTTCTTGTGTACTGACATAACGCTGCCTGCAATAAATACATGTTATCGTTGTTGAAACAAAACATGCCATAATACATTGCGTAAATAATAAAAATGAAATGAGATAAGAGTCCGATTTAATCGAGTTGGTTGCTATGGCACATCCCGTGCTGTGAAGCGTTCAGCCACTCCCCCATCTTGTTTAAATCTCTATAAAGTAATTTTTCTCTTAATTAAATTTAAATTTGAAATAACAGGGTATATTTAGTTTTCAGTATGAGTTCGTCAGGTGTTCGGGATGATACAACAGGATTCAATAACCTAGTAATTGGGGACATGGTTAATTTAAATTCATCTTTTCAAAATTTAAATATAAAATAGTCAAGAATTAAAAAAAAAAAAACTGTTTGTTTGTTTTCCTGCCTTGTTTGGTTTCAAATTGACAACAGTAAAATTTTAATTATTTTGGTTGACATAACCTTTTCTTGTATTTTAACAAATCTTTTTGGCAATTTTAGCATAATTATTAAATTTTCCCTGGTGAAGTGAGTAACTTTTATGTTGCAAGCTTCTCCAGGCTGTAGGATTTTTGGCGCCAACGTTGTGGTTGATCGCTTGCTTCATGGAATTTGTTCATGATGTAGGTTGACGCAAGTAGGTCAGCCATCGCAGAGGGTTGCTTAGGGTATTGTGCTGCGAAAGTAGTTCCGCTGTAACGCACCTTTTGTCCCTAATTATTATATTTGTGTTGATGAATATTACTTTGATGTAAAAACTATAAATTCAAATTTTGGAATCCTTTGTGATATGTTTTAAGTGTAATTTTGCTGGTTTTGATCAATTTTGGATTCTGCTGTATCCCTTCACCGAGGTGCGCTATTTGACATCATGTCTGTTGCCGTGAGCGAGTCAGTCAGTGCTGGGCGGTGGCCTCAAAGAATATCTGCCTACTCAAGGCTGCTCGATAACACAGTGATTTGGCATGTTTGGGCCTGTAATTAATCGCTTCTATATTACTAGTTCAGCACCCTATAGCAAGAGTCAACTAAGTCATGAGTCAATCACTAAAGTGACACGAACTTAAAGGTGTTCAAAATACATGCACAGTGGTAGGTACTGTACTTGTGGGGGGCGGGGGTGCTGTGGCTGAACCTATTATTATGTGTACATGTATGACTTGTCTCTACACTTTTAAACTTCAAGGAGGTAGTGCCGAAATTTATCATATCCTCGTCACTCCCTCCAGAAAATTCTGTATCCGTCAGTGCACATGCACATGGTTTACTTACAGGTATTGCTGCAAAAGTCTAGTTCAGAGGTGTCATGACGTGTTGTTGAGCGAGGTGGGAAGTCAGAGAGCGAGCGAATGCCTGTGAGGTGAGGAAGCGCTGAATCGAGGCTGACGGCCAAATATTACCGATGATACCCAAATACTTGCACAGTGTCAGCGGCTAGACACTTCTCAGCTGCTGCTTCTATAACAACACGTCTTGTCTGTAGCTTTGCTTTGGGCTGGTGGGGCAACAAGCAACAGTTGACATGACTGCAAGATTGGGCTTGTTTTAAAAAGAAAGGCTGGAGTGCATCTTAGACTCGCATGTAAACTTTTTTTTTTTAATTTGTGGCTCTAAAAGTGGGGTGCGTCAGACTCAATGGCATCTTAGACTCTAGTAAATACGGTAGTTATGCAAGTAAACTGTTCTTTGGATGCAGTTTGTTTAAACTATATAGTTCACCATCTGAAAAAGTTCAAGTCGAGATTTGGATATAATATGTCGTCTTAATCACACGTGCAAAGCTTAAAAGTTTTTTTTAATGTTTTTAAAAAAATTTCATTTTTTTGGTCGTAATTGTTGTACAGTATTTGTTTCGAACTATAACTTATTGCGCCATCATGGTCTGTCTAACAAAACAACTTCCTACATGCCTAGATTCTATAATGTTAATCCAGTCCCCAAAATCTGTGCTTACGCAGGTTAGGTGTGGTTGTGAATCCACCTTAATAATGACTATTACTTTCAGGAACATGAGTGCAACTGACTGGAAAAACCATGGGTTTATATAGGGTAAGCCCACTTGTCCTGCTCAGCCAATGGGAGACGAGCTGTCTCCTGATTGGTCGCGCAGCATAGATTGACTCTGTTTGGTTGTGATGGGATGAGTGTGTGTTTTTGTTTTGTGCTGTAAAGTTGTTTCTCTCTTAATCAATGGGATCCACATATTTTTAAATTCAATCCTCTGTTGACTGAAAATATTGCTATTGCTAGTAATAATGGCTGATTCTTTGATTTTTCTTTTAATTTTGTCAGTTTCCTGTGCAAGTGGTTTCGAGTCTTCCCAAAGAATTTTGTGGCTATTTTCCCATGCATGTTCGGCCAGTCTAGATTTTTGGGTTTCGCCTTTCTAGCAATTGTTTTTATGTTCTTTGATACGTGTTGAAAGAGCTCTGCCAGTTTCTCCAATATACATATGACCACATTTGCAGGGTATCTGATATACACAGTTGTGAGTTTGAAGTTTTTCAGTGGCTGGTTTTACCCTGGTGACCATACTTTTGATAGTAGATTTGGATCGGAATGCTTTTTGAAGTCTGTATTTGTTTCTCAGACGTCTTATTTTTTCTGAAAGGCCTCTAACGTACGGAATAACTAGGGTTCCTGTTGGTTTTTCGGTTTCTGTGGGCTTAAGTGTTCTGTTGGGTTTCATGTGCTGTTTGATGGTGTTCGCCGGGTAAACATTGGCTGTGAGTTCTTTTTTTTATTTGGTTGTGTTCTATCAGTACAGATTTCTTGTTGGAACAAATAATCTCAGCTCGGTTAGCTAGTGTGCGAATTATGCCAGTTTTTGTGCTTTTAGGGTGGTTGGAAGCAAAATGTAGGTATTGGGATGTATGTGTAGGTTTCCTGTATACTTTAGTTTTCCCTGCTAACTAGTACGTCCCGAAAAGGAATGCTGCCATTGGTTTCTTTTTCATATGTGAATTTGATTGATGGCCTCAATGAGTTTAGGAAGTTCATAAATTCCTCCAGGGTTTCAGGTCCATGTTGCCAGATAGTGAAAGTGCCGTCCACGTAACGAAGCCAGATTTTAGGAGGGTTATTGCTTTTCTAAGTGCTTCCTGCTCAAAGTTGTCCATGAATATGTTCGCCATGAATGGTGAAAGTGAAGAGCCCGTTGCCATGTCGTCTGTTTGCTTGTACAAACTGTAACTAAACTGGAAATATGTTGTGGTGACACAAAGGGTAATCATTTCCATGATGGATGGAATTGGTATGGTTGTTCTGTCCTTTAAAGTTGGGTCAGCTTCCAACTCGGCCTTGACAATGTTGAGTGTTTCAGCCACAGGTACATTGGTGAAAAGACTTTGGACATCAAAACTCACTAGGGCGTCAGTGTTTTCTATTTTCAAAGTTTTGGCTGTGGAAATGAAATTAATAGAGTCTTTGACAAAAGTTGGTGTCTGGCCTGCGAGGGGTTCAACAATTTTCAGAAGATATTTTGATAGTTTTTGGCATGGAGCATTGCAGCAGCTGATGATTGGGCGCAGAGGCATGTCGGGCTTATGGATTTTTGGAAGACCATATATGTGGGGTGATCTACTGCTGTGTGGCGTCAGCTTTGATCTTGTTTTATCTGGGATGTGGCTTTGATGTTTTTTCAAAGTTTGATACACTTTTCGCTCAATGCTGGCAGTGTGGTCTTTTTCAAGATGTGTGTATTGTGAAATTTGACACCGATTGCTGTTTGCCAGGTGTTAAGTTATGACTTAGTTGGTGTGTGTATTCCTGATTACTAGTAAACAAGTTACTTAAATTACAGTAATGTGATGCTTCTTCCCCTTATATTAAAACTGTAAAGTTCTCATGTTGGCCTTCTTTCCACAATCATACACCTTGCTATAGAGCGTTCTAACCTTAGATTGCAGTACAGAGCTTATGGCGCGCGTTGTTGCCAGGTCGCAGCCCCGTTTCATTGATCATTCAAAATCAATTTCGTGTGGGAACTGAAAAATATGTCTGTTTTTTAACACTGTTATTGTCTACTATAAATTTAAAGTGGGAGAGGGGGATGTTATTCATTTGGACTTTTTTACGTGTCCTTTTACAGCACAAGGCTTTAGAGGAACATGGGGGGAGGCGGGGATGGGGAAAGAGTCGGCTAAGGTTTTTGGTAAGGAACCATTCGAGCACTCACCTAGAATGATTTTGTAAGACCCTGGAAAACAGAAATTGGGATGGTCGGAGCCGAGAATTGAACATGGACCCTCCCGAATGCGAGTGTTTTACTACTAATCCACTACGCTCGGTTATCAAACAAAAGAGAGTACATTAATGTTCTTCCATGATGTCAACTTAGGTCTATCACTCATTTCCACTACATCTTTGATAGTTACATCTTAAGCCTAAAAGAGAGCATATATAATACAATATGTTTACCTGTATTGTTTAAAATTGTTTTAGTGCATATTATGTAGTTATTCAATACTTATCCACAAAGTTGAAGGTACAAATTTTTGTCAGTCAAAAAACTTTCCGAAACAAGGTAAATATTTTTGGCAAGGAAAGTAATTAGTCGACGTAGTAAAACCTTATAAACAAACTGTATGAGTTTTATTATTATATTTGCTCTAATTTAAGATTTTAAAAATATTTACCTACAAGTATTAGAAATGAAGGATCATTGCCTTAAACATGTTTAAAAGAATTACTTATTGTTTGTCTTTGACGCCATCCCGTCACATCCTCTTATAAATTACGTTAACGCTCGCCCCCGATTTTTAACACTTTACCATTTAGGCCTAAGAGCACTAGTATTCGCCCGCACCTTTGCAATTTGCCATTTATTTTCACGTAACAATAATATTCTAGCATGTAAGAGTGTGAAGACGAAGCTTTAATTGTGAAACAGTATTTACTTACGTCCAAGTGTTTATCCAGTGTTTATTTTCCATGTTTAACTGCCTTTGTAACATTTATTAACCTGTACAAGTGTTTGCTTACAAATACGGCCGAGTGCCTTACCAGTGGTGCCAATCCCGTGCACGGACTCTGTAAATGTGCACTAAACAGCGATCACGGGAAATATGCACGTAAATATAAATTGTACTGTTTGTTATTGCTTAAAAATGTGTTTTATTATTATGTAAGTGTTTTTGTGTATTAATTATAGTGTTAAACGGCAATGCGCACATTTATAATTCAAGTCGGGAAGTTTGTTTGTATATCAGAGTAACTTTGTGCCATGAGAGAGTATTTCACTTGTGCGAGTGTGGCACACCTGTAGATGCAGACGGCCTCGAGCGGCCGAGCGGCCATTTTGCTAACGGTACTTCAGCCCTTCCCGGGGGTATATAAGAAGGGCGCTGCGCCCAGATAGTCAGTCGTCAGCGGCTCGGCCTTCGGGCTGGGCCAGCCTGGCACTCTCGCTAGAGTACGCTGGCAGCTCCCTGGGCTCCCGACTCTCGGCACACTACACACTCTACACCTTCCCACCTTAGGGGCTGGCTTCTTGCAAATGGAGCCCCCCGAATCCCCGGAGCCGGCTTCTTGACTAAGGGAGCCCTCCACTCTACCGAGGTGACTTCTTGCCTAAGGAAGTCCCTCAACCAACCTAGAGGCGATTTCTTGCAAAGGGAAACCCTCACCCCCTACCGAGGTGACTTCTTGCCTAAGGGAGTCCCTCACCTATCCTAGAGGCGATTTCTTGCAAAGGGAAAACCTCCACCCCCTACCGAGGTGACTTCTTGCCTAAGGGAGTCCCTCATCCCCTTACCTGTACACTACTAGGGCAGTGCCGACGGAAAGGACAAACGGGACGCTGCCATGCATATTTACCGCGCCGCGTATTGAATTAGGGGACACACCCCTAGGTAGCGCCGTCCTAAAGTGTTCGTATACACTTCCCATGTCGTAAAGTTATTT
Source organism: Medauroidea extradentata (assembly GCA_003012365.1). Classification (NCBI taxonomy): domain Eukaryota; kingdom Metazoa; phylum Arthropoda; class Insecta; order Phasmatodea; family Phasmatidae; genus Medauroidea; species Medauroidea extradentata. The sequence goes on from PNEQ01056677.1 coordinate 20,520, forward strand.
AAAGTTACAGAATATAGTAATCTCACCGCGGGATCAGAGAGATTGCCGTGTATTAGCAGTAACCCAGCCTGGCTCGTTAATCCAGTATCGTTGACGGCGCAGCACCTAAAGTAAGAGGCTATTGACTGTTGTTGCAAACCTCTCGGGATCAAAGAGATGATCACTACCCAGTTTCGGCCACAAATAAGGCCTTAATCTTTCGCCCCGTATTTGAACGGCCCGGAGTGCCACGTAGCATTGTATGCATCATAATATGTCCTGTGGGCTTAGTATTGTATTTCCAAGTTGTCGTATCATTGTTATTGTCGTGTCCTGTTGCCGTATCTCATATTGAGACCCCAGTGTTAAAATGTATGTCATCAAATTATGATTGACATCTAACCCTAATTAAGGACCATGTACCACAGCTAATGTTGTATTCATCATGTTGTGACAAGTACTGTAACTTGTGTTAATGAATATAAACGCCCCATTGAACTGAATTACCTTGTTTTCTCCTTTCATGAGATTAACCTGTGTACAAACCTTTATATCTAATATAAGGCGAGTGATAAATGCCTTGCCCTCTCTTATGTAAAGATGACACCCTGTGCTAGCGAGTAGAGTTTGTCCTTGTTGGCTCACTCAGTAGTCACTCACTGAGTCGAGGATAACTCTATTACCAACTTTTCTAGAAGAACCACACCAATGTCTCATGCTCTCTACCTCAAAGGTCTTCTAGATACACACACTGCTCGCATTCAGCAATCTTGCTTGCAACCCCGCACCTCTAGTGCAGTGGGATTTGCGTCACTTTCCTTTATGATATTAACTTTTCATGTTAGTTTTCTGTACTGTGTTGCTATTGTTTCTTCCTATTAGCGTAAATGGTTTATTTGGAACATCTTGTTCCTTTCAAAGCTCCCTTAACGAGTTAATAGTACATGAAAATTACTGGAATAAGATCAATACAATATTTCGCTCCCTTTCGCGTAGCTTACTTATATTATGGCGTTTTATTGTTTTACCTTCCATACAAATAAATGTTAACAAAAAATTACACACACAAAATTTTGTTTCAAAATCAAGTCATCGTAGACGACGAATCGTTCGGCCGCAAGACACTGTAGTTTCACTAACGAACCAGTTTAGGACACGGGACGAAGAAAACGGCTGGCTAAAGGAAGCTTGTATCTAATTTATTACCCTTTCCAGACATAACCTCATAGTCAGCAAAGATAACGGAACATTATTTTTCTCTTCAGCGCCAACACTTTGAGTGACACTTAACTGTCCAATTTGTAGGGCAAAACGCGTGGCGAGCGCATGACATAACACATTTCACAGCTTTATACAAGAGAATGGATGAAGTTATTGAGGTGGGGTTGCTTTTAAAAATAGATTTAGCTCATTACAAACAACTTCCTCGCTTTCATCCCTCACATAACTTGAATAGCATAAAAGCTTCTCACTAACCAACTTTTTGATGTTTTAGTTTGTTAGAAAGTGCACATAATGTGAGAAAAAAATTTCTGTACAACAATCGAAAAAAATTCTACTCTTCAGATTTATTCATTGGCGTCCAGAAATAAGAAATTACACACCATAAAAATCTGGATATGATTTGTGCTTTTGATTCGTTAGTTATGATTAGAGACAAGTGTTTTTCGTGACGCGCCAAATGCGAAATTTGTCAATTCTGTTTGAAATCGTGAAATTGATTAATCATATGCAAAATTACGAAAAAAAATTGCGCTATTTTTGACATGTTCCGTAGTAAATTACGACTGGTCGAGATATCGATTATATGAATCGAGAAAATTGATTTTCCGACTGCGACGGCGAGTTTCGAGAGTATCGAAAGAGACATGAAAATGGCGGTTGTTTAGGTTGAAAGTTATGCAATGTGTTTATTTAACCTTGTTTTACGTGATTCCTGTTTCGTTTGAAATTTATAGTGATAAACTTAATATTATATTGTTTAATACGGCAACAGTAACTACAAACAAAGAAATTTACATTTGTAATGGTGTTGTGACATATAATTTGCCACAACGGGTGTGTCGGAAAATGACGCAGCAAATTTTCTTCACGCATTGCGTAAAATGAAAGGAATGAATTAAATAATTATGCATACATTTTCCGTTGACAAAAACGAGTGAAAACCAAAAATTAAAATAAAACTGTTGCGTCTTAAAAAGAATATTTAGAGGCGAAACACAAATTAACAAATTCAAAGTATGTAGGTTATAATATTCAAAGTATTTCATTCTTTATGGCTTTTTTTAACTTCAAGTAATACCGACGCAGCCATAAAATACGACTTACATAAATTTATCTCGAATTTAAATAAATTGTTCGGCATTATGGAAACCATAGGGTCAACATAACCTAATATTAAGCACTGAATTTTCTGCATTGTTTTTAGATACTGTCTGATTTTACTTGAGAAAAATAATACCGATAATAGCTTATTCTTGCGACTAATGTTAGTTTATAAAATTGTATCTCCCATTCAAATGTATCGGTGTGTTTCATATGCCTAATCTAACCGTAAAATGTAACATATGGGTAGATTTTCAACCACTGTCAACATATTTTTGTAAAGAAATTTATTTTATTTAAATGTTTAACTGAAAGTACGATACTTTGCACACATTCATTAGGCACCTCCAAAATATTTGTACGACGTTTAAAAAACTGACGAAATTTATGACGAAATGAGATTAAAAATAACAAAAAATCCAACAAAATCACCTCGTCAAAATTGAGGACTGAAAATATTTAAACCAAAACAACTGTCTCTAGTTATCATGTGATATATTTAAGGATGCAAGAAAAGAGTACCAAGTTCAAAAAACTTGTTTTTTTAATTTTTTAAACCCCTTAAAATGGTGTAAATAATGATCTAACTATATCACCTGATGCACGTTTCGATGTTGTACAATATGCAAAAATTTTAAGATCTAAGTTACAAGGTGAAAATTTTAGGATTTTTGGCAACAGCGCTTGCCGAAACATGGACAGTGCTTGTGACAGTTACCATGCATTGGAAAGAGAGAGCGAATGACCACATAACCCTGTACTGCAATCTCAGCGTGAGACACACTATAGTAAGTAAACGTTCAGAATGAATCGGATAGGCCTTTTCTCCGCTTTTCTCCTTATTTTAATTACCTTACATAAGTTACTATATATTAGGTATTTTGCCACCACAGTTTTAGTATAACTTCACAACGATTTTAAAGGAATTTTTCCAACTATTCCGGAAAATTTGGAATAAAAATGTTTTTTTCTTTCCTTTCACCAATTTTTCTGGAAATTTTAGAACCTTAGTTGCCACCACACGATGGGCGAAGGGGTATTGGGGAGCAGAAAAGTAGAGAGAGAGAAAAAAAATGCTTTCCTTACACAGGGAGGGGGAGGGGGGAAGCAGTGCGCATGCACAGCAACTGTGATAGCAATCGACACACGGGTGACTGTGAGAAAATCTTGGCGCATGCGCAATGACTTTTTTGTGCTGCAAGCACAAGGGAGACAGACGTACGTACAGTTATTTTTGCGCAAAGAAACTAGTTCCATAGTTTGCTTAACGGAGTAGTTAAAAAAGAACTGGTAGTTCAGAAACTTATCTTTGCTTTTTTATTTGACACTTCTCTCCTGAAAAAAAAAAAAAACACAGTGTCGCCCTTTTTTCTTTCTTTCCCCATTGGAACATTCCCTGATCATGAAAGATGTCAAAATTAACTTCTCACATTTCTTTCTCAGGCCACCCAAGAACTTATTCTGCAAAGTCAATTTGCCGAGCAGCATATTTTATAACAGACAGTTTAAACCCACCTGTGTAAAAGCTGGTAAACCTCTGGCCGTCAGACAATATTTTAACCCGCATATTAATGTAAACGCTAAGAAAGATTAGCTGCATACATAACTGCATTACGACAGTTTGGATATGCCGTTTCTACTGACATGTGTCAATTGGAGGCCTTGAAAATTGCCCGAGAATTGGGTATAAATCCTGAGTTCAAGGCTACGGGGTTGGCCATCTTCATCTTGATTGGTTGTTTGAGAATGGTGAGAGATGGTTGTGCGGGACGTGTTGACTTGAAGTGATAGAGGTGGTGGAACAGCCATGGGAACTTATTAGTTTTCATCGTTTTCATCATTTTAATTTATTTTTCTTCCTGTTTGTGTTGTGTGACATAATAATGTTAAGTTTTTTTTTTGTCAGACTGTTCTCTCCGGGAAGCATCTGTTTCTAAGTTATTGGTAATTATGTAAAGTAGAAATTTACACTTGTAACAAAACTGTTTGGTGCAGGATTTTAAGTTAATTAATAGAAACAGTCACGTCAACAAACTTTTAAGTTATTTATGTAGACTACAGCAAAACCACTATATGATCACAACTGGCCACGTGAGAGGTTAAGTCAACAATAATGTAGCGTAAGTTCAGCCGACCCTTTACATTTCTTGTGCTGTGACCAGGGTGGTCCAATGATGTAAGTTAGCTTCATCAAGTACAGCGCAGACGTGCTACATTTCTGGTGCCGTGACCAGGATACGTTGTTGACGGCGAAATTAGTGCATTCATTCAGTTAGCGCCAGACACACTACATTTTTGGTGCCGTGACCAGGATATTTGGTCCAATGATGTCAGTTATCTTCATCAAGTTCAGCGCAGACGCGCTATATTCTTGGTGCCGTGACCAGGATATTCGAAGGTTGATGGTATAATAGCTTATTTCATTCAGCCGACCCTTTACACAGAGTGCTTACTATACACATATATAGTAAAACCCCAATTTTACGAGGCCTCGCGGTGCCCGAGAATGACCTCTTAAAATTGTATCCGAGCTATTTTGACCCTCAAAACCCCAAAAAATCGCATTGAAATGGCAGTTTTCTTGTTAAGGCAGATCAATCACCTTTAATCATAAAAATGACACATTTTTAAAATGAAATAGTAACTTGTTTTAATAAATATACGGCTTCCAAAACACGTACACCGTAGAGAGGGTGTGTGAACACCCCTTTCTCCCTCCAAAAGTAAACATGGCCGCAGCGTCAACTTAACGAGTATTTTTGCAGTAGCTTCTTAGGGGAAAATCAGGCGTGTACTAATAAAATATTAATTAATTTTAATAAACATACATTAATTAACATGTTAACAATACTTGCAGGCGTAGAAAAATTTACACTGCAATGCTGTGTGTATTTATGTAAGCATAAATATTTACATTTACACAGTGCGCATATTACACTACAAGAATACGAGAACAGCTGTATCAAAGGGCTCCAAATTAATGTACCACACTTTCACGTAAATGAATACTTGATTCCTCCAGACACAGCTCTATAACATCTTTTTACACATGCACCATTTTACATCCCTCGCCAGATCAAAACAATTGTAGTACATGGGTGGTGGCAGTGTGTGTGTAGGCGTGTGCGTGTCTGTAGGCAATCTGCCGGTCGGAGTGACTTGCGAGAGGAGAATGGGAGAGAGTACAGTTATTATTACAGACAACAACTGGGCGGCTGGAGGCAGACGCAGCCACACAGCATTTTCTTACGTCGCGTCACACAGCCCGTGTCCATCAGCAGTATTTATGGCTCGAGATAGCAGTGTTATAGACATACGATAATAAGTCATCTTTATGCTATACAGTGAAATTTATTTTTTTAAGTTCTACACAAATGGGTACACTCTACATGAATAAACAATACATACAAAACATTTAAATTCATGCAATAAATTGTGTATATATCTACAACTGGTCTATAATGAAGTTAGGTGAAAGGATGCATTTCTGTATGGGGCTTCAAGCGACGACCCTGTCTTTTTTTTCTTGCGGAAAGTCTGTAGGAAAGTCCAATGCCTGCTTCTATAGTCGTGTCATACAGATTCGGTTGCCATTTTTTACATGGCAGCACTCTTCACATATTTCCCGCACTTGCTGTTAACACATTTCAAGCACAGGTACAAAGTCCTCTTAAGATATTCACACGAATTAACACGAACAAAATGATGAGAGGGGAGTTTATCTTTTGTGAACACACGGGAATATATACTTTTGCATGGTGTGTATGCCCATATGAAGTTACAAACAGTACTCGAAAGGCACACGCAAATATTCACAAAGAAGTTGGATTTGCCGCAGTTGTGAAACAACAGCATTATGTGGCACAATTCGCTGCAGAATAACGCATATTATGTACGGGTGATGGTATTTAAATCACTGCAGTATTACATTGGCACACTTATAAATATGCATGGTTCAGTTTAGACACATTTATTGTTCAGTTGAGTCAGCCTCCATTATTTAAAAAAAATCCTTAATTGAGGCCTGCTTCTTCTTGCAAACCGCCTGCGCTACATAATGTTGGAAGAACTCCAAATTCTGCGCCATTTCCCATGTTGGATTGGAGTCGTTAACTACCAGATTTCCCAAAGCATTGAGGAATGCCTCGCTGGAAGGCTTGGGTGGTTTCATTTCTTCCTCGCTTTCCTCCCCTCATCCGACGACTCGGGCACTCAAACAAAGTCGTCGTCACAGCGCTCGTCCCACACTGCATCCCCGTCAGCGGCACAAACGAAGTCCTCGTAGGAGCAGTCTGGGGCAATCTTTTTCCACATGATGTCGTTGCATGGTGGACTGTAGGCGCTATGTGTAGAGGTACCGGGCTAGGTTGACAGCTGGAGTTGGGGCAGAATGGACATCTTTGGCTGATAGGTGGACACCCCGGGATGTAGTTAGGCCTCCATTTTCATTGAGTCGCCAATGTCGTCTCAAAAATCCGTGGTGGCGGGCAAAGAGAGGGAGGGGGCTTCGTCGACAACGAAGTGGGCATGTTGGAAGCAATTGCGGATAATCTCCAGAGTGATCCTGACCCACGATGCTTTGATGGCTTGCATTACCTTGAGAGGGAGACACGTGATTCATCCTGCTTGTCTGGCGCGAAGCTTAGACAGACAACAGAATGACTCTTATTATTTACGAGAAAGTATACAGCAACAATTAAAAACCTTTCAGTAAAGCCAATGAGTCTTTTTTTTTTTTTGTAATTTTGCACGAACTGTTACAGCTTGTCGCCACTATACGATTTTCAGCGACGGTACTAATAAAATGCTTCTAAAAGAAAAAAGTCTGTATTTTTTAAAACCAGTACACCTATTAGAAACGCAAATTGGGAGCCACTCAAAATGGTAAGAAATGGACTTTTCAAGGTGCTGTCACTATAAATACCGACTGAATTACGCATCGCTTCAAGTCTTAGGCCCACAGGAAAAATAGTGAAACTATACACAACGCACCAATTTAATGCTCTGTGAATAGCGACAAAGTTGCTCTCGACACGTTGGTCGCTGACACTAATTGCTGCCCTGTTGAGCGAGCATAATCAAAAACCTTGTCAGCCCAGATGTAGCATACGCGGGACTAGTTGTAGGCTGTTTTTACGCTGCAGCTATATGCCTCACGCGCCGAGTGATCAATAACACAGCGGAAATTGTCAAGGTCAAGACGAGCTGAATACGCACAACCTGATGTGAAGCAAAGAAAAAAGATGAAATAACGCAGGATTGTTTTCTCTTTTTGCCTATTTTACGGACTGAGTGCCATGCTGGTCTTTTTTTCTTTTGTTGTGCTGTAATGAAGAAAAATAAACGTGTCGTCTATTCACCCTCCAACCCCTGGGCTCTCACCAGACACAGAAACAAAGTCGACGGCTGGTAGAGGGTAGGAAAGAAAAGGCAAACATGTGGCACTGCTTTGCAGCCAGACAGGCTGCTAGTTGCCACGTGACTTATCACAGTCAGCGCCGGCAGTTAATGCGTGCACACGAGTACATCTGACTTGTTGGCTGGGGGTGGGGGGAGTGAATGGTTATTGGCTGGCGTGGACAGTCAGGAAGGGTGTTATCTATTTTTAGCCATGCGTTTCTTACAGCACAGCACTCTCCAAACAAAATACAACACGGACGAGCAACAAGCTGAACAATACACCGTTGCTATGCACACGTCAGGTGGCTGACTGCTTGTCACAGATGAGGAGACGTGTAGGAGTAAGGAGAGGGAAGTGCAGAGACGAGGACGCGTGGAAAAATGAGAAATAGGTGTGAAGGGTGGCGGGAGCATGGAGGATGAGGAGGAAGAGATTAGGCAGCGTTAGTCATTACGTCTCACATGTCGGTGTTGCGCGGGCGGCATAACTCACCAGGCGTGCGCTTCCAGTAGGCCTACATTCCAGCCAAAGTTTCTAACATTTTTTCAGAGTTATTTTTGTTTCACACCTGCATATCACTAAGTTATGAAAACTGCAGTATGTTATTGTTTAATGTATGCAAATTCATTTTTACATAACGTTTTACTGTGATCTATTGCCCTTTGCATAGCTTTGATCAATTTTGAAAATATTAATCTTTCCAGGGTTCCTAGAAATTATGTCGTTAGATCGCTGATGTCATTAGATACAGTGTCGTTAGATCGGGGGTGTACTGTATTATTCTTTTTATAGTTAAAGTGGCCTAAAACCATTGATTCCAAGGGAGACTATGTTCAATTTGTAACCCCCAATGCAAGAAGAGGGGTGTTATAAGTTTGACGTGTGTACAATAGACCCCCGATTTTACGAACCCTGGATTTTACGAATATACTCTCGGGAACCGTGAAAAAATGGCAAAAATTAAAAATCGCAAAAAAAAAAAAAAATAAATAAATAAAAGTTAAAGCTGTTGAAAACTATGACGGCGCACATCAGAGAGCAACGTTCGGGCGGTGAGCACTCTGTACGTTACACAGTTTGTCTACCTACCCCTCATTTCTTTATAATAAAGCGAAACTTTACTCTTCGTAGATAACAAGACTGTGACAGCTAGAATTACGTGCTTGCCTCACGGCCGGCAGATCACCCCCTCCCCCTTCCCCATCATGCGGTCACGAAACATCAGCGTGGGAAACAACTTGCAACGCGTTTCCCGGGAAATGACAATCAATATCCTCACCCTCAAGGCTGAAAAACATTCTGCAGACATTCAAACCCCTTTCCCTAGCCATTTATCACGTCACTTTCACGTGTATACTAACACCGGTAAAGATAATCTCTATTACGTGTTGTGACGTGCACTGGCATGTAGCACTTAACTTGGCCTCTTGTCATACAGTAATTTCATTTTTTTCCCCCTTAATTAATGTTTTTTTTTGTTGTTAATAACAAATTAAGTAGGCCAACTTAACCAGGTATAAGGATGTATACGGCGGGATCCAACATATTAATTGGGGATGCGAATAGAGAAATTTACATTAAAATGTTCTTTTTAATTTAAAATTCAACTTTAAAGCAAGAGAAAAGTATTTAATTTTACGTGTCAATTTTATTGGATTTATATCGTATTTGGACTCATTTGAAAGCTAATTTAATTTCTAGCAACTTTTCTAAGTAAACTTTTCTTTTTTTTTGCCTTGTTTGGATTTTGTAAATTTCAAGTATCTTCTTGGCTTGCTTCTCCTGGAATGGGATTTATGTGGCAGGCTAGTAGTAGTTCTCTTGCTTGGAAACACGTACAGAGAAGTGCTGGCTTTTAAAATTTCAAATAAGCTCGGAGCTAGCCAGTGCTTAGATAGATTTATCTGGCAGGCAGGTCAGCGTTCACTCGCTTGGAGGCACGAACAGGGATGTGCTGGAATGCGGGGACTCTGCAGGGCGTTTCTCGATCAACATGGGTGGTAGTGTCGTGTGCAACAACACTAAAAAGGTGGTGATCCGCGACAGATTGAGGACGCTGCACATCCCCAATTAATAAACTAATGAATATTCAGCTGGAAGTATGGAGTAAAATGCTTTGTAAATTCATCGGTATCTATGTTACATACAATTTTTAGGTTATAAACGTCAATTAACCAGCTTTTTAGGCAAGTTGCATCCTTATGTATCCCTCCGACGCTCGGCCGAGTAAGTCAGTGTGTCCGCCCAGGAAAGTTAGTTGTGTTTCATCGGAGCTCGTGACCGGTCGCCGGGAGATGGCCGGTGTAAGGTACTTGGCCTACCTACCCTATTAATTTCCAAATTTGGTTATTAACTTTGATTGTAGAATCTTTTTTTTGCTAGTACCGGCATCAGCATAGGCCTAATAGTATCCCGGGAGGTTTCGTGGTTGCTAGTTATAATAATGTTGATGTGTGAGAGGGGTCGCCTGACAGTAGTGTGCCCGGCCTACCACATAAGGAGAATGGTGCGGTGAGCAAGCAAGTGAAGGACACGTGTTAGTATATAAGTAATCAGTCTGGGACTTTGCACTGTTGACCGTGCAGACCGCAGTAACATGGCAAGACAAGGACTTTAAGAATAGAATTAAGGAAAATGAGTGTTTGTAATTTGTATTTGGAAGTGTTAAATTT
>PNEQ01056680.1:0-24369 GCA_003012365.1 Medauroidea extradentata
GAACGTTTATAATAACGTGAATTCAACACCATCTTCAAGTTTTGGCCAAATAACAATTTTTTAAGATGACTTATAACCACCAGAAAATGGTGGTAATATTTTCGAAGTTCGAAGTAAAAATTTTATTTCGAATATGATATCGAATAATGAAAATATTCGATTCGGCTTCGAAATTTCGAAGCTTCGCCCACCCCTACCCCTCACCAGCGCTAAAAACCTAGATGTTAGGTACTAACCAAAATCTCTTCAATCAATCTTCTGTCTCTACCTTAAGAACAGCTGGCGCTAAAAAAAAAATTGAAGACAGCTTGTGTCAAGGACTCCTTGCGTCTTTAACATCAAAGTTATATTATTTTGGTAAGTGATTTTATTCTCACTTCAATCATTCTAAAAAATGAAGTTATATTGAATTGGGGCACAACTTATTGCTGTTGAGCAAAATCGTTATATTTAAAGATATTTCTTAACTTTTCAGTTAGTATTGCTACGAATTTTTTTAAACTCGTAATTTGACTTTTACTTGTTAGTCCGGGAATTAAATAGAATATATAAGTAACGATTAATTTCAAAATGGTTTGTTTGACAAAATTTTAATTTTAAAACAATATTCTCTGTCGCAGCCAAATGGCTGTTTCATAACTGGTGACAATACAAGGTAAACTCTTCTAGCGTGACGTTTTTACAGCTCAAAAATAGTTGAATATACGTTGCTTGAACGTACATACAGTATGTACATTTTTAATATGACAGTGTGTAAGTATGTAACTAAAATCAAAGTGGTATACAATGCATATACAATGTCCAGTCAATCTCACACACGCATATTATATATACGTACAATACATAAAAAGTACATACGTTGAACCACCCACATACCAAAATAACCTATCGTATAATTGCAGAAATAAGGTGGTCACGCCTGCATTTTTGATAGTGGACGGATTGCTTTGAATATATTTATACATACTGTTTATGTGTGGATAGCATTGAACATTTTTTTTTTTTTTTTAAGTAAAGGTTTCATTCAACACAGTTACGAATATACAAACTAGAATGACAGTTTCAGATGCGTCTCTTGCGAGTTGAGATAGATTACAAGTTGCAATCGACACACAATATTGTAGCCCTATTCAGAAGGATTTATTTACATATTTCGGGTAAGTTTCTAGAATTTCTGTATAGGCTAGTTCATGGACAGTTAGTCTAAGCCGCCAAGTTATCTCGAAGCCCTTCTTCCATACAAAAAATTAAAATAAAACCAGAATAACACACGATACGCTTCGTGGATCCCGAGCTCACCGCAAACTACGGAAGTTTTAGCTGGACAATCCCTCGCATTAACAGCAGTTTCCCTTCTTTCATTATTCACTTATTCTTCCATTTTAGAGTAACATTGCAGGTCCGGTGAAATCATAATCTGCTATGGAATGTTGAACTAGACATGCAAGAAACAAATACCGGATATAGCTACACGTAAAAAATCACAGGTGGAGTGGAAAAAATACCCTAGCGGCGTGTTATGTGATTAGGGCCTAGTGTATGTATGTATGTATGTATATATGTATACATACATACATAAATACATACACACAGGATGTACTGGGAGGAAAGGGCATTATTCTGGGAGGTGATAGTTTGATAGTTAAGAGACACTGGAAAATCGCGAAAATGTTTAAAATAGTCTCGAATAAACTGTAGTATATTAACCGTGACACGTGTGAACATTTTTGGAACAAATCACACACGCTGTGTGTCCAAGCTGTACAAACTGAGCCTGTTGTAGAGAGAAAAAATGCTACAAATAAACGATTGCCAATGTTGATACAAAACATTCTGTGTTATATACATCACGTTGGAGCCTAGCAAACAGTCAAATATTCCCGCGATTTTCCAGTGTCTCTAAATCATCTCTATGTTAATATTACGTATAAATGTTACACACGGAGAAGCAAGGATAAAATAAAAAACTTGCAGAATTCATAGATAATTATTTTGTGTTTACACTTTGCTATGGAACGTTGGGTGGTCCTTGGCCATGGATGGGCTCCAGGGGCGTTATTTGGGGCCACAGGGGGGGGGGCAAATGCCCCCCTGGATTTAGAATTTTATGTGTATAAATATATTTTTTGTATTTTTAAATTTAAATAATGCTAACTTAAGCACATAAAACTGAAGTTTTATTATTAAAGCATCTAATTTATACATGCTTAACTAATAAAAAAGATGCAACAAGGTCACTGTCGCCGGAAAACAAAATCTTGCCCCCCCCCCCTCCTAGAAAAACCTGAAATGACGCCGCTGATGGGCACCCGTTCCTATTCCACTGGGTGTCTGTTCTGGTTCCACGCTAGGATTCTTGGACGCTGGTGCAGTACACGCTGACGTCACGTCAAGAACCCTATACTAGCACTCGGCTGTAGAGCGTGAGTGTCTGGATCTCGCCCAAACACCGGCCCGGACTGGCACGGTGTAAGTTGGCAACATTTCTCCCGCTGGCTGCTTGCGGTGACGTGGGTCGTCCAAGACGTGCACTGCGGTCTTAATTATTACCCTACGTCTTTACATTATCTCTTTATTTTCTTGTAGAGTGGCTTCTCCCCGACACTGATGATGTGCGTATTCAGCTGCTCGCACCGATGTGAATACATATACAAGATGTTCAGAAACGGCTGTATCATAAGCACACTACCCACAGTGGTGTAACGTAGTAGTATTCCGAGGCGAGCGGTAATGATTTCCCAACCCGACATAGCCACTGTAGCAGAAAAATGCGGGCAGAGTTTTTTGTTAACGCAGAAATATAAACTACCGGCAGAGCTATACAGTACTCAGCTGCTTGAAATTTCATTACGTCGGGGAAATAATTGGGTCTGTTTAGTAAGGGGAAATCGCAGATACAGCAGGGATGGCTCCATCCTTTACGGGCACAGTGTACACCAATTTTCTTCACCAGAGTTTTCTATTTTATTTGTACCAGATATTTTTTATTTTTTTTTATTTTAGACACAAAATGTGACTAAATTTTGCTCTTATATTTTTTTTTATCTCGCGTAGTTTTTGCGTAGTGGCTCGTTAAAGCCAACATTTGCGTGTTTCCGTTTAAGGATGACACTAAATCCAACTCACTCACCATATTGAAAAAAATCGCAATGAGTAACAATGTTATATGCTACAAGTTCACATTGCAAAATAAAATATTTTCGTATTAAAATAAATTTAATTTTTATTTTTTTTTAATTTCACTGTTTTTATTTAAGTACAAAAAGTTATTATTGTTTGTTGTTATGTACGTGGAATTGTAGCCTGTGACGTCTCTATCCTCTGCGAATTTTTTCAGTTTGGTGTATCTGTTGGTTTTAGAGTAGTCCTTAAAACAAAAACATTTAATTTTGACTTTTACAAGCCATTATGCAAAAACTATGAGAGATGAAAAAAATTAACTAGAGCAACATTAAGTCACATTTTGTGTCTTAAATAAGAAAAAAATATTTAGTACAAATAAAAAATAAAAACATGAAGATGAATTGCTGTACACTGCGCCCTTAAAGAGTGTTACATTTTAGCTATTCTACTAGATTTATCTTCCCTTCCTTACTAATTATATTTACCTTGGTTCTAGGGCTGTCAGCAACATAGCAAAAAAAAATTGAACAGTACCGGATTAGCTCCGACTATATGTGCTGGGCGCGTGGTGCTGGAGACTGATGTGTACAGGATGATCATAAAAGAATAACCGAACTTTGAATGACTGTATTACCAAAACCAAACAACCCACAACCTTGATTGACCAGTCAAATGAACCGTGGAACAATAAACTTTTTTACCACAGTTTCATAAATGTCCAATGTGACCACCACGCGCAGCCCGAACATCTTCTACGCGATACGCGAACTAGTTCCACACTCTTGTCAGCATGCCCAGTGTTACGGTTTGTATGGCGTTTCCAATGCTCGTTTTATGACAGAAATCACATTTGGACATCAGTAAACTAAGCGACAGTTGCTAGCTAGGTATAACATATTTTTCTACTTTGAAAAAGTCTTATAAAAAACTTACTCCTATGTCCAGAAGTTACGAATATTTGATTTACAGAGCTAATATACTTTTTTTAAGACTGTTTCAAACCTGAAAAACCTATGTACAGCATGTTTCCTAAAGCATGGCTTCAGCAATCTTTATTTACTTTATAATGTTAACAATGGAAAAAAGTGGGCGGAGTTTGAGCCCTACCGCCCTGACTGTAGCGCCAAAGATGCACGACACTTTCGGTAACTTGGCGAACTGCAGCCAAACAACAAGGGGGTCAAGCAAAATACATTGGTAGATAGGCGAGTGTCCAGACCTGTTCTTCTACGACCTTAGCTCCAAACAGCCGAGGATGAAGCATGGAAGATATCTCGTTCGAAACTGAGACCAGTTTACTTTGAACGAGAAGAGACTGCGCTATGAACTAGTTCGTAGCTCGTATAACCGCATCATAATGCTGGATATGTCTAAGTGAAGTAGTTCTGCAACCAGTGTGACCGCGGCCTTGTACTCAACTAGCTCGAGAGTGTACCAGCCTAATATATCACAGACAACTCAGTACGTGTATAGTCATTCATTGCATAGCAGCGCACTCCTTTGAACATTCTACGCTACGCCACTGACCACGCGATTTCTGGCCTGAATTTGAGACGAAAATGTCAGCGGCATATACGACGACAGTCAATCAGGCAATTAAAGGTTAATTTTCCAGAATTATTTTGAAACTATTCTGCATCACAAATTAATGAAAGATTCCATTATCATTTATGTCAAGCAGTATAGCAAAAATATATCCTATGCTTTGTCGAAGAGAAAATTTTGACAATACGATTTAAGAGGCCGTTCCATTGTTTCAGGCGCGTGTATGAAACCCGCATTACCCCCACATAAATCAAGGCTAATATTACCTTCGCTATAGCAATAAGAGAATCACACATATCAACATTATCTTAGTGTTTTATGAGACAGTCGTTCATATTTTCGCTGCGTTCGCGAAGTCAAGTATAAAGAATGGTAGACTATACATTTTTCAAAACATTTATTTTGTATTAGGTTTTTAATGTAACCGTTTGTTATACTTAATTTTGTAGAACGCTGCGAAAATAAGAATGACTGTGTCTTGAAAATGTTGATAACATACATGCGCCTAAACACTGGAACGGCCTCTTAAATAAATGTTACGGCTGAAAAACTGAAAATACAGTAGGCCTACAGTAAAAATGTCAAACACTCCCCCTTAATTAAGTGTTCGTGGTAGATAAATACACACTTAAAACGGAAATTGATTTATACGCTTTTTTTTAAGCCAATATAGATAAAATACTCAATGACAATCCTAGATAATGGTATTTGTCAACTTTAAGAGTAAATATTTATCCAGAATTACTAATTCGTTACGTGTGATTTCTTGCGCCGCAGTTAAATGCACGAGGTTCCGGCGTCAGAGATTGTGCCTCAGAAGTTCGTAACACTGGAAACAATTTTGTTTTAAACATTGGCTAAAACTATTGTCTAAGATTGCTATTTTTTAATTTTCGCAAATTGGCTTTAAGAAACCTACAGTTATAGAGTAATGCTTTTAGCGTTGAATTGTGTACCACGCCCTCTTATAAGTGTGTTCACGTGGCAAAATTGCATAATTTCATATTTGCACGGTGTTACTTGTGACTACATTTTACACTTGTAGACATTTTTAGCTCTCATTGTTTTTCCATAGCAACACGCTGAAGTAAAAATTCGCTAGTTACGGGAACACAGTACAATAACAAAAACCAAGTGTCTTACTCGAATGAAGTAATTTACACTGAAATAAGACGTTATGGGCAATAAGCTGAAATATTTTTAAAACACACAACCGTACTTTTCTATTTTTTAAAAATTGCCAAAATTGTCATCATTTTCAGATTTTTTTTTTTTTTTTTTAATTTACAAAGGAATCTCACTGTGGCTGACAAGTTATTCGCGCATTTCGCATCGC
The DNA here is from genome assembly GCA_003012365.1 of Medauroidea extradentata. Lineage (NCBI taxonomy): Eukaryota > Metazoa > Arthropoda > Insecta > Phasmatodea > Phasmatidae > Medauroidea > Medauroidea extradentata. The sequence continues at coordinate 6,005 of PNEQ01056680.1, forward strand.
GCCTATCGCGGTGTTGTGATTCCAGCAAAAAATAACATGCGAAACTGACATGTCGTGAATGACAGTGTTTTAGGCTGCCTACCTACCAGGCATTCATCATCGCCCAAACCTTTATATGAACGGTCGGGATTAGAATTTACTCCCAAGGTCACCTTTTTTATTCAATTTTACAAGCTGGTTACTTACATGTCAAGTAAAATCGCGTTTGCGAAAAATTATCAAGTTACAGTCGACAAACCCTAATGTAGGACGGAATTTACATCCTGTAACTTAATTTTGTGTCGCCTTAAAAACATTTCACAGTACCCGAAATTATGTTCCGTAGTTATATTTATGTACTTGCTATTTTTTATCGTGCATTTACACGTAGCAATTTTCCCCCTTTGAGGACATCTACCACCCTCATGAATCACGTAAGGCTGAAACTTGCATACATTTTCCCCTCATTATTTTTCCTAAGGATTGCACTCTCTCCCGGTTCGTGTATATTAAATACTCACCATATATTTACGCATTAAAACAAAATACACGTATAACCGAGGAGTTCAAGAACTGTCTCTATGTGTAACCAAATTGAACGGCTCCATATTGCAGCCCGTAACATGTAATGTCCTATACCAGTGTTTTTTTTTTTTTGCTGAAAATAAATTCGTTCCCCCACCCCAGCTAAAGTAAACGATTCCCTATCTTGGCCTGCAATATGCCAGCGTTCAATTTGATCATGAAATAAAAGAGTAGCGTAATAGTCTAGTTCTTTCATAATGTCTTTGCGAATAACCACGGCCGTAGAAGAACAGGTCTGGACACTCGCCTGGAAACTTGATCCCTTGTTGTTTGGTTGCAGTTCACCAAGTTACCGAGAGTGTTGTGCATCTGTGGCGCTGCAATCACGGCGGTCGGACACAAACTCCGCCCACTTCCCTCCCACTTTTTTTTCCAGCGTCTACATTATAAAGATAAACAATTTATCAAAAAGTATTTTTGATTAATTTATGAAATACTTCCTTCGCTCACAATCCTAAAGCATTGCTCCAGCAATCTTTACTTAATTTATAATGTAAAAACTGGAAACAAAGTGGGCGGAGTTTGAGCCCGACCGCCCTGACTGCAGCGCCAAAGACACAAAACATTCTCGGTAACTTGGCGAACTGCAACCAAACAAGGGGGTCAAGTTTCCAGGCGAGTGTCCAGAACTGTTCTTCTACGACCGTGGCTCAGAGACACCTCATCGTTACCTATTCAACAGCGAGAACACGCTCATTGTTTTAAAACAGGAATGCCAACTGTGAAACATGAATAGAGCTGCAACGCAGTGTTAATAACAGAGAACCTTATTTGCCTAGAATTTCTCCAAAACATGCCTCACTGGGTTCTCTCTACATTACTGCCAATACAAGGGAAATACTCAAACCCCCATTTTTTTTCTGTCTTGTGTCGTTGACATAATCAAACGCTGCGTCTTTCTATTTTATATTTATTCCAAGGTGGACGTCTTCTGAACATATTTACTGAATGAAATTTTATTTAAATAGACTTCACTATTCATCTGGCGCAATTCGAAGTTTAACCATGTCTTCTGAAACACCGCTTTAAGCAGTTATTAGCTGACGCCCATCTAAATATTCTCACGCACGTTCATAACAGTTGTTATTACGGAACGGCAATGGCGTGGGTCGTGCGTGGGTGTGACGGAGCAGTCGAAGTATGGGAGCAGAGGAAGGGCTAGGCTACGTGCACTATTTCCACCATTTCAGCCGTGTAAAAAGGGTTGCATTTCGCCCCAAGCTCATATTCATGCTGTTTATGAGTATTGTATTAAGTCCTTAAAGAGAGTATAGTCACGTACTGAAGAGAGCATAGCCACATAGCTGTGTTATTGTTTTTGCTATGTAGCAGATTTGTTTTTCAAAATAAAAGTAAATTTTTTTGCTATTTAGTAGTTTAATAAAATCGATTACTAGTCTAAATAATATAGTGTTATTTATTTTGAAAAAAAAAATTAAGCTACAAGAGTAAAAACAATTTTCAACATGTACGTAATGGTTTCAAAATATCCGCCTCGTTTTAGGAATATCTTACATCAAACGTATGTGGATGATGTTACACTTCTGTATGAACGATATTAATAGCAAATTGGGGTGGGGGTGGGGGTAATTGGGAAAATGAGAAATAAAAGGGGAGGGGTGAAGCATCCTTGAACAATTTTTTACTACAATAGTTGTGACTAGAACCGCAACATCGAGTCTTTCTCGATAAGGTTCCGTTTTCACTGTTCGAGTTGCGGGCTACTGGCTGGCAGCATCGATCAAAAACAAAAAGTCGGTCAACTTTTTTTACGCTAGTGTCCCGTGGGACGTGGTCATAGCATGGCGCGTGGTGGGTTTTCTTTTTATTGTTGTGTTGGCAGCGTGACTCGCGCCGCCTCCCTCTTCCCCTCGTCGACGAGTCAAAACGCTGCAGTGCATCCAGAAGCGTGCGGTCAATACGCGAAATTAAGTTCACTGTTAAATTTGTCTGCTCCTGTCTCCTCGAAGTTTGTAACCTCCTTTCACGAACGCGAACACATTGTTTCATAGTAATAGTTAAATAAAAACTGAAAGGCAAAACATATGTTATTAAAATATCGTTTTAATTTCTGAGCTGTAGTGGTGGCATTGTCAAAAATATTGGCAAAACATTAGATTATTGAGCATAATGTGAAAATGCATGTTTAATAATTTCAGTAGAAGAACAGGTCTGGACACTCGTATGTTTACCAATGTTTTGTGCTTGACCCCCTTGTTGTTTGGCTGTAGTTCACAAAGTTACGAGAATATTCGGCGTCTTTGGCGCTGCAATTATAGGGTGGTCGGGCTCAAACTCCGTCCACTTTTTTTCAATAATTACATTATAGAATAAATTTAAGATTGCTGGAGCCTTGCTTTAGGATTGTGAGCGAAGGAAATTTTTCATAAACTGATAAAAAAACACGTTTTAATAAATTATATATATTTATAATGTAAACACTGGAAAAAGTGGGAGGAAAGTGGGCGGAGTTTAGGTCCGTTCACCCTGATTGCAGCGCCAAAGACGTGCAACACTCTCGGTAACTTGGTGAACTACAGCCAAACAACAAGGAGGTCAAGTTTCCAGGTGAGTGTCCAGACCTGTTCTACTACAATCGTGGCCGTATGTCATGAACTATTTGAGATATCGAAAATTTATCTTAACAAAAGTTGAAGACCACAAAAATACAGGTTTTGGGTAATATATTATTTTTCGTATCTGTATCGGTTACACAACTACGGGACTTGAAAAAATCACAAATGTTTATGATAAATTAGATTTATGTGGAACAGTTCTGTTCACATACAAAATGATAAGTCGTATCATGTTGTAACTACAGTGCTTATTGTAATAATTATGCCTTTTCCACAACTTGATACCTAAATGATTATTTCCCGAAGTCCACATTGCTTTATTTAAAAGCTTCATAGCTCAATAACTATTGGATGTGCAGAAAAAATTATCACACCAAAAAGTTGTGTTTTGTTGTGTTCTTCAATTTTTGTTATATATTTTTCGATATCTCAAAGCGTTCATGAAATACGACTGAAAAATGCATAAACGGCCACCATTTTCCAAGATGGCGGCCATAGTTCAACTTATACAGATATTGATTTTTGATATGTTATTACTGGGTACTAGATCTATGCATATGTCAAGTCTTCTCTTCAGGGTAATTTTCCCCAGGACAACTATTAAGTTTTGACAGTAAAATTTAAAATATATTTTTAAAGCAACATAATTTTCATATTCAAGAAAACTTACACTGACCTGTCGTAGATATATAAAAATTAATTTGTATTTAATGTTTTTGGTAGCCTCATAGTTTCGAGATTTTTGCATCAAAGACATCACCAAATTTGTTATGAAAATGAGTCAAAATGAAGCAAAATAGTTTATTTCGCAAAACGCCTACATAGAATTGTGCCTCGCATAACTGCTCTAAGCCTTGAATTTTTTCAAAGCAGTCCGCTAAAAAAAAAAAAAAAGTTTTTTTTTTTGCACCAATGTGAAAAAACAAATTGCCTTAATAACTCCAGCGAGTTACATTTCATAAACGTTGCCACCGTCTTCTATGCCAAAATAAGGTTACTTCTACTACAGGTTAGAAAGATATGTGCTAAACGTTTGTCACGGGGAAATTTTCTGCCGCTTGAACGTTGGTATCGCTAATAGGTGCAAACTAACCAATCACAGAGATTTCCTGAATTTTGAGTTACATTAAGTTGATAACTTAAAACGTAAAATTGGTTTGTTTTCACTTTAAAATTAAGTTAAACGGCTTCTATCATTTCCAAGCCCATTAAAATTTAATGTTATTACGGTTTCATTTTTTTCTGGTCCCTTTGCAATAGCAGCTAAAAATTGCGGCATAAATTTTCCCTGTGCCAGACTCTCCCGCATAAGAAATAATATTTTCTTTCTAATTCGTAGTAGAGTTAACCTTAGCCAAAGATAAGGCCATGTATATTAATTGTTCTACACTGCATTTGCTGTTATCCCAATTTACATATATTTTAAATCATCACTATTACTAACGGACTTTCGCACGAATTAATCAGCCATTTAAGGGCATACTCCACATGCAAGTGTTACGACCATGGCTGCGACCAAAGACATTCAAAGGCGTGAACAATAACAATAAAAGCACGTTCACTATTTTTAGAAAAGAAAGCTACATAAGTACGTTATGTTTTGACGTACCATAATCGCGAGATTATTTTGCACAACTTTTCTTCACTCAATATTACTATGTTGATGTCACTTTGTAAAGATTAAGCAAGCAGCGCAAGACATTATATGTTTAATGTTTGAATCTTACTGAGCAAGGTAATATTTGCTACTCTTTATACCAAATTGAAGGAATAAACAACATTTTGCTTGGTACAAAGTTACCCCACGGTATATTACGAGTGGGAAATACAGTCCGTAAATAAACACGTGTAACCTCAGTCCCGTGCCAACAAGAATTCGAAGTGGTGTGTGAAATGTTGGGGTGAGGGGGGGGGGGCGCAAATTATGTCTCCCCCCCCCCAATTCTTCATCACCCTCCACATTTCAGATTGACAACGGTTTATTTGAAGATAAAAATGTAGAAGAGATGATTACATTAAACACCTAGAATCACACTGCAAATTGCAAAATATAATTTTCTTAAACGTAATCTCCCCCCCCCCTCCTTTTAAAACTCAACCAAAACGTATTTTCCACCTCTCCCCACACTCTCAGCATAGTTCGCACATCTCTGTGTTACAGTGTATGTAAGTGGGTATAATTATAACATGCCTTGTTCATAAATCCATGCCCAGGAAACAATAGTTCGTCCTTGGTCCCATGAGAGAAGATGATGCCTGTAGACTATTGCGCACACACATTACAGAAATGACATTCATTAGTGTACAGAAAGTGTACGAATAGTACGAAAGTTTTGTGATACACATCTTGTACCATGAAATGAGGAGTAGAATGTACGCAGTTCTGTAAACAGAGCGGAAAGACGTAGAAAGGAACACGGAAACAAGCCAACAAACAAATAATTAATTTGACTACTGTGATGTGTCGTCGCACAGTCTACAATATGTCAAGTAAATAGCGGATACGACGTGTGCCAAATGTGTTGCAGTGTGCTCGTAAACAGGGGTTTCCTACGATAATATTCCACGTGTGTCAATTGTGCCAACGTACGAAAATAAAACAAACTTCAGACGCCACGCTCATTTTTTAAATACTTTTTCTAAGCTCTCCAACATTGCTAAAAACGACCTTTTCGGACATCAAAATGTACTGACAGGATGTATGTGAAAAACAGATTGCAACCTGCACTGCACTTAGTTGCAGACTTTCCACCAATATAATTAAATGGTCACCGCTTACTGTCCCATAGTAAACACCGTTCGGCGGGAAGCTTGCACGCTACTTCAGCGCTTGGCTCGTTGAGTGGAAATGTGGCGTACGGTTGTACTTATATATGGATTACACCACGTGAATATGTGACCACAACTAAACAGAAATTAGTATACTATTTAGTGAAATTACCAGTTTTTATAACAGATTCATGTGGTGCAGTCCAAATCAACGAATTACCTGACCCTTTACTTACACTTCACTGTTTTTTTTTTTTAACCTTTAACGAAATTTTCTTTCTATACTAAGGGCTTTACGACGTATTACCTTTTCTATTTAGTTTTTATATTAGATTCACTTTGGCTACATAATTTTGAACACGATTTGGCGAGGGGAAAGTGGAAAAGGGAGGGGGCGGCTACCGATCTGAAGGGGGGGGGGGGATAAAATCCTCCACTGCAACAGATATCTTACTTTTCCTTTCGGTAGGGACTAGCGCGTAAGCAACATGTTTCCTAACGTGGGTTCATGAGGAAAATAAATTCACTTATTACCTACCTTCCAACCGTCAAATCATGTGAACATCTACTGTACACCGTAACAATTATTTGTAAATTTACCACATCAATGTATATAAATGTTAAGCAGAAGAATAGCGAATTTTTTACAAACATCAATGGTAGCTGATGTTACCCGACTTATTTTGTAATAATACGTTGAAGTACAGCATGGAAAGTGTCCCATAAAAACTTTCCATACTGGTTAAGAAGTGTGCTAACAATGTATTTATTAACATTCTCTGTATGACTTTAGCATGCACGTTAATATTTACTGCGTTAGTTTTAAAGGCCGGGATTAGTTTCCCTTGTTTGTTTTGCTGCGGACTTGGCGAGGCACGCTGATGTTGCCAGGCCGAAGCACCGACAAAGATGACAACGACGCTCGTCTGATGTGCAGTTTCCGGCTGTCGGGCCGTCAAAAGACTAAGGTGCGGCGGCAAGAGGTAAAAGGGAATGAATCATCGCCTTCCAGCCACATTGTGCTACAGATAGGCCAGAGTCTGTCTTCACCAAAACAAGCCGCTAGCCACCTCCCCGTCGAAATGGACGGCGCGGCGGCCGATCGATTCCCGCGCATGCGCATCTTCGGCGCGGTTACTCAGTCCTCGGAGAGGGAGAGGGGTTCGCCCGACTAAAGGGGTTAGACGGAGCCGTGTTGACATGGCAAGAGTGGGGGTAGGGTGGAGTACAGGGTAGGGGGTCGGAGGGGAGGGTGAGTACGTATGCCCGCATTACGCGTGGCGTTTCGGGAGACGGTACAAACGCGTGCAGGAACAGTGTCGTGTGCGTGAGTGCGTGCGTGCGCCCGCAGTGAACGTGCAAGCAGCGCAGGACCGCCTGTGTCCCGGGCGATGCGCCCCCGATGGTAACTGCGTGCGTCTTGCGTGCAGCGCCCCAGGGCGCTCCCAGCTGCGCCACCACGGCGGAGGGCAGGGACCCGGGAGCATGTCGCAGCATGATGGGTTACAACCAGAACAGCCAAGGTTACAACAAGCTGTTCACGCAGGTGAGCCCGGTCCACGCGGAAATCCCTCGAGGCGCAACAATGCTCCCTACATTTTTTTTTTTTTTAAGTTTCTCATTGATGCAATCTACTGTCCATCTACACCTCGTGCAAACTACGGAATGTGAACTAAATCCCCGTGCAGATTCGTTTACAAGTGTTTACACTTTCGTTTGTTTACCAACTCAACGACACGTAAGGCAATTACGAAACGTTCCGAGGTCAGTCTGGGTCAGTCACGCGAGTCGTTTTTAAAGTGTTCTTTTATCAAATCTGCTTTCACCAAATGCGATAATTGTTGGCGTACGTTGGACCGTTACTCGCGTTGACTCTGACGATCGTGAAAATATAGTTTGGCTAGAGCATGTTTTATTTTTAGTTAACTCCTGCAGTAGTTGTAAAAGAGGTCTGCTGTTTTAAATCTAGGTGAGGATATTGTGGCAGGCGTTGTGACCACGCCTACCGTTACTAAAAAAGTTTCAAATTATTTACCTATGCGAGTATGATTACAAAAAATAATAATAATAATAATGTGAAGATGCAGTTTGAAAAAATTACTTTCTAATTACTTGTTCCGGAGTTGTTAGTTTAAAGGCAAAGAACACACAGTGAGCAGGACCTTTTTTTTTTTGTTACCGTTACGAGACCCTCTCACAAAATAAAATAGTGACGGTGAAGGAACCGGTAAGTTGGCAGCATTGGTCGATGCGGTGCAGTCGCTTCAACACGTCCGTATGTACAATAGGAAAAAAGGCAGTGTAACTTTTCTTCCACGAGTAAGTAGACTTTAATTTGTATGACGTAGTTATGAGGCACTGTTTGAATTACTAGTGAACGCCACAGACACCGCAAACATCGCCAAGTTAACGATTATTTGAGGAGTGCGTACTTGTGCAGCGGTAGCGGTCGCCATATTTGTTTTGATGTTTGTTTTGATTTTCACGTTGGATTTAAAGATCGCATAGTCGTAAATGATATTTTCCACTGTACATTTTATTACGTAAAATATGTTAAAGAAATAAACAGGTGCGATTTAGATTTCTTGATCGTTATTCAAAATTAGGTAATGGCTAACGTCTACACTATGTGAACTTGGTAGCACGGGGAATAAGCATTGAAATCCACTTTAAGGTCGAGTTACAATGTGCAATAACACAATATTACGCGGTAATAAACATAAGAGTTAACCTGCATGTACTTTAGTCTGACTAGCTACAATCGTACGTAGAGATGGGCACATACACAAGGTAAGTTTAGTATTACTAAAAGTTGGATCATGTTTGACCAATCAGATGCCCTGATGTGTTACTACGTTGTCGCTTGACATTACATTAGCACAGAATAAAGATTTTGAGACTTAGAAATAAATTTATTTTTATTTTTAAGAGAGAAAGAGTTGGATTATTTTGACGTGACATAATTCCCACAGTATAAACGATCATGAGTTCTGTATGGAAAGTCTTCAGGTTTAGTTTTAAAATCACTTTAGTATTGTAAAAAAATTTAAAAATTAAGTTTTTTTATATGATTTCTATATGTGAGCAACTGTATCGACAAACAATTTCTTCATAACAATAATAGCTAAGTTAATACAGCTTAATACTAAGCTCATAACAACTGTAACAGGCCCTCGGAGCTTGTGTTAATGATAACAATATTCTTATTACAATAACTGTGTGTATTATTGTTCAATGTGCCCTAGGCTTTAATAGAGTAGATATAGGCAAATACAAATAACTCGTATTTGATTAGTAGTGTGGAATGTTATTGTGCAGGTACAGATATTACAGCCATCATTATGAACTTACAGTACAATAAACGTTAACCAGACACGTGTATACTTATTGTAATTAAAATATCGTAGACATAAACACAAAAAAGTGCCGAGGGCTTGTTGCTTTGGCAGTGAGTATTAAGGTAGAAATTTGGCTGTTGTGAAGAAATTCGTCTTGTTACGGTTGGCAATGAGTAGAAAGATAAATTAAACGTATTAAAATTTTTTAAATAATATTATTGCGTTTTAAAATTCACCGGAAGATTATTCATACAGAATTATTTTTGTTTCTGCTGTGGTCGTTATGTCGCTTCAAAAAACTACGACATCTCTCTTCGTAATCGAAAATATGACCATCGTTATTTTGTACAAAACAAAGCTATTTATTCTCTTCTTAGTCTCTTGTGCGACAACGTAGTATCGCTTTCAAGGCTTCTGATTGGCCAAACATTTTACACAGTTGAACATGATCCAACTTTTGTTAATATTAAAACATGCCTTGTGTATGTGCTTATTGCTATGTATGATTGTAGCTAGTTAGATTAAAGTACATGTAGGATAACTCTTTTGTATTGTGTAAATGCTATGTTCATTGTAACCGGTCTATAATTCCGCAGAGGCGTAGGTCTTCTTATTTTTTATTTAATAAAAGCGAGGCTATTTGATATCAGTAGTCAATTGTCCTTGAAATAATAATTTTAATCTGACATTTGGTTTTTATTCAAGGTAGGTCTACATATATCTTATTAATTTATGCAATTACATAACTCTTTTTATTTCCCAAATAAAATTTAGATCCTACCAGAATTCCTAGAAAATTACTTTTACATAGTGTAAAGGAATCAAGGTCACGGCAATTTATGGCATGCTACGTAAATAAATGGAGAAAACCTTTAAAAGCACACCTAGAATTTTCGTGGACCAACTTTTATACTCTACCGGTACCGGTACCAGAAAAAAAACGTTAGGTAGTTGTAAGAATACATAGTCAAGCCCACTTTGACTAGCTGCAAAATTGTAGAACTCACTTGACATGCATTTAACATAGGCACTACTTCTTAACAAGACTGGCCTAGTATATTATACTTGCATCAACAATACTGTGAAATAGTTAGATAAAAAATAACTCACATTTCTGGAATGATGATAGCAGTACTGGACCCACAAAAATAACTGATTCACTTCCTTGAGTAGCTTCAACGGACCTCGAGTGGACAAAACGACACTCCGTTATAATCGCGTATCACTTCACACGCCATGTTATAATAAATAACTTACCGAAAAGAAAAATAGTTATCACGATGTTATTAATTCAAAGTGCAGCATTTGTTAGCTGCAAATCCCGACGCGTTAAATTTAACTGCATTCGACCGCACCGCAATCTAACGTCTCGAATATAACCGACCAGCGCAATTTAAAAACGTTCCACGGCCGCACTCCGCATTACCCAGCGTACCTATATCGTTATTCGCTTGTTCGAGTTTTGTTCCGGTCGGTCTACCAACAATACCACCGGATGAGGTGATTTTAATTAGCGATCCTAAAGGCACTTACGAAAACTCACTTGCTGGAGTAGGGTAGGTTATCTAAGTCACGTGATCACATTTTGTCGATTACCAGGTTTTTGCTATTCAAGATTTTAGATGGCGGGAAACCGAGAAACGCCTACGTATTTTCTGCATCATAAATATTTTGGGCAGTGAATTCTTTACACGTTGTTTTAATTATATTAAAATTTCATACTAGATTTAGTGGTTGATTGAGATCTCATCTCTTGAAATTCCCAACACGGGTTATATTACAATCACATTAACCTTGAAATTTGGGCTAACCTACTCTACCCTCGTGAATTTTCATTAGCGCCTTCTAGTGGCTACTGTGTGTGCTAACGGCAATTATTTTATACCGCTAATTTAATTATAATGACATTTGGTAATTTAAAAAAAAAGGAAATTACTTGACACCATTAATTGTATTAATATAGTTATTTGATAGTTTGATGATTATTAATTGGATAGTTAAAAAATACTGCCTAACATGTGTTGGGAACGGAATAAATTTGAATTTCGAGCAATTATGTTTTACCTCATAGCCGCCCAAGACGGTTATAATAGGTTACGAGATTAACCTGGGTAGCCCAAATTCCAGGTTTGAGGCAGTAATATAGAAACCCGAGTAAATTTTCCAAGCGTCTGATTAGTAAGTCACGAAAACTGCTTTTCGCTCAACTCCTGTCATGGGTATAGGCTGCTGTTTGCAGACGAATCACGCCAAATTTAATCGAAGCGCCAAGATGGAACATGCGATGACTGTTGGAAAAACGCTAAAATTGGGACTCAAAGATTGAACCTGGATTTATCCTTAAGTTGTCCTTGCAGTACGCGAATTCTTAATATTGTATATAGTTTTAAAAGTTCCTGATGTTCAATTTGTTTACAGTATATGGTAATAGGTATTATGTACCCATTTATACACAGAAAAATAAAATTCTCAGCAGCCTGGAGACCATTGCATAGGATTGAAGGGACTTCCCAACTATCCTGAGAATAGGGAGGAATGGGAAAGATACTGTAAAAAATCCTATTCTTTCAATGTGAGTTCATTTGGGTGTGGTCATCTACATTTCCTCCTACATATAAACCAATCCAATAAACCAATGCCATTCTGAAATGTAAATAAAAAAAAGGTGGGCAAGAAACATGACATAATTTGTCTCCTCAGGTTAACGCAAGAGGCTAAAAAAAAGGGGGGGTACAAAGTTCTTATTTTAATGCCACGGGGCTCTATTTACACTATTTCAGTAAGTTCTATTTTTTAAATCCAGAAAGGGAGCAAATATCTAAAAACCGGTACATAGGAATGTTGAAAATAGTTTGTACTATGTAGTCTTAATTTTTTTCAAAGTATAAGTTTGTTTAATTTTGGTTAATTATTGACTTTGAGAAAATTTTATTAAGTCGATAGTTAGCTAAAATTATAAAAAAAACTTGAGATTTGAAAAAAAATTAGGCTACATAGTACAGATAATTTCCAACGTATTTACGTAACGGTTTTCCGATATCTTCTCCCTTTCAGGATTCAAAAATTAAACTCGCAAAAACAGCATAAATAGGAAACTGTGGCTTTACGTGGTTCACGGCAAAGTACATTTTGTCTCAAGTTTATCACTTTATGTTTGTAATATAAAATATGTTACCTTTATCATAGTTTAGCAGTTTTCTTTAGAGTATAAGAATTTTAAGGGTAAGTTTGATGTAATTTTTATTTCTTTTCCACAGTCACGAAAGAAATTTTGAAATAAAATTGCAAACACCAAGTATTATGCTTCCATAACATTTCTTAATGTGAATTAAGATTTATTTACGGTAAGTTAGGTTTATTTTACAACGGGTTAAGAAGTTCAAGTTTATTAGCTTGACAAGAGACAGTTTGTGCCGCTGTGGAGTCAGTATGAGGTTAGAGACATACTGTCGATTATGGTTGAATCGCATAGGCGCGACAGAGCGATAACGACAACAGCGATGCGACACTAAATTATTCTCGTTATTGTGAACACTAGTTTGGCTGCCGCGCGACAGATACTGCAGAAATATTACACGTACATAGTTCATTGCCACTACTTACTCACCTGTAGTACGACAGCCACATATGTTTACTGTATTTCAGTTTTTTTTTTTTTTTTTTCAGTTACTCACTGGCATTCCGAAATGCGAAGACAAAGGCACAATTACACGTTTTCTTAACAAGGTTATAATTTGCTTATGGTAACTGACCAACGAAAATCTCTTCAAAATAAATAAACGCAATTTACTACCAACTCACCACTTAGACTGTAATAAAAGCCATATAATTTATATTCGGAATTTGCATCGCTTTCGCCATTTGTCGAGCTGACGTCATAGAAACCTCGGTGCTTATTGGCGGTCGTGTAGCTTCTGTCACGCCATTCTGATTCCACCATTAGGAGCGAATAACGTTCTTCGGCTATGTTTTGTTTTACATTCAAACATCTCTCCATAAGAGGAGTCTCTAAGAAGATTTATTTTTTTTTTGTAAAATCTATGCTCGTGCGTATACCCATATGTCCGTAAATAACTGGTTTTGAAACAGTTTCTTTCCGTAGAAAGGTAAATAAACTATTATCTGTAGACGCTATTGGTTACTTTAGTCTTATCGTATGCAATTCGAGAGAAAAAATAGTGCAATGGCTAAAAATGGCGTTTTAGGGCATTGGGACTCTTGTGTTCTGAAGGCAAAGCAGAAAAATGCATCCTGACGTCTGTAGTTCAGTCCTTTGACTTTCGACACATGCATTTACAACATACTGTTATACAGATCTAATTTAGACGGGCTCTAATGCCGACTGTTGCTCGTTTTTATTTATTAAGAGTGCGTGGTAGATAAATAAACGCTGAAAACATTAATTGATTTCTACGCTTTTTTCGAACCCACACTCAATGACAATCCTAGATAATGGTATTTGCCAAATTTATGAGTAAATATTTATCCAGAATTATTAATTAGTTACGTGTGATCTCTTGCGCCGCAGTTAAATGCACGAGGTTCCGGCGTCAGAGATTGTGCCTCAGAAGTTCGTTACATTGGAGACAGTTTTGTTTAAACGTTGGCTAAAACTATTGTCTATTGTTTAATTTTCGCAAATTGGCTTCAAGAAACCTACAGTTACAGATTAATGCTTTTAGCGTTGAATTTTGTAGGCCTACCACGCCCTCTTAAGAGCGCGGTGTACCGCAATTGTCATCACCATGTTTTATTTGCACCAGTTTTCTTACTTTAAACACAAGATGTGACTAAATTTGGCTCTTATGACATTTTTTTATCCCTCATAATTTTCAAGTAATGGCTTGTTTTAAGTAAAAATTTTCATGTTTCCGTTTTAAGGACTACACTAACATCAACTGACATACCAAACTGGAAAAAAATTACAGTGGATAAAGACGTAGCAGGCTACAATGTCACGTACATAAGAACAAAGAATATTTTTTCTGTACTTAAATAAAAATGCTGAAATTAAAATAAGAATTTTAAAATTCAATAATTAAAAAAAAAAATACAAAAATATTTTGTTTTGTGGTTTAACATAGCTGAATTTTTTCAGTTTGGTAAGTGAGTTGGTTTTAGCGTCGTCCTTAAAACGGAAAAAAAAAAAAAAAAAAAATGCAACTTTTGGTTTTAACGAGCCATTACGTAAAAAACATGTGAGATAAAGAATTTTTATAAGAGAAAAATTTAGTCACATTTTGTGTCTAAAATAACATAAAGTAATATCTGCGAAACAATTCCACATGTGCCCATTGTGCCAACACACAAAAGAAATCACACTTCAGACAATGTCGGAACCTCATTGTTAAGACACTACGCTAGTTAAAACACTGTTTCTAAACCATTCAACGTGGCTAAAAACGGCCTTTTTAGACTTCCCGTACTTCATAATGTACTAACTGGATGTATATGAAACCAAGATATAGATGTGCACTGAACATAGTTGCAGACTTTCCACCAATTAATTGATATGGTCACCGCTTAGTGTCGCATAATAAAAACTGTTCGACGGGAACCTTGTACGCTAGTTCAGCGCTTGGTTCGTTGAGGCGATGCGACATTTGATGCGCGTTTCAAGATAGACCTTACTGCTCCGTCGCTTCTGAGCCTCAAACACGCAGGTTGGCGGCGCCCCGTCCAAATTCATCTCTAGGCTGTTCTGCGTATTTATGATTACAATTACAACTAACGTGATAATAGTTAATTGTAATTAACGTTATATGAATGCAATGGAGACAGTTACATTAATACAATCAATGCTATGATAATACAAGTATACACAAGCTTAAAAGTTAGTTACTTAAAAATATTACATTAATAATTTTATTAAGTTGAACATAATCGTGCAACTGTTTACTATTTTAATAATATTTTACATTAAGATTGGTTCCGAAACAGAAAGGACTCAAACCCACCCCTGAAAGCATGATGCGAGGATTTTCTCAAGTCTGCCGGCGGGTCATTCCAAACTTTGCTAGCCACGTAAGTGAACGAGTACTTGTAAGTTGATTTTTTATATCGAGGTAATTCAAAAATAAATTTTATTCCGAGTATTGTGGTTATGTATACATACCAATTTAATAAGCTTGTATGATAAATATTTTGGTTCTTAGATATCTATTGTTTTGTGGTTAAGTGATGCATTCTTCTGTTTTCCATGTTAAGATATTTTGATGCTAAACTCTTGCCGCATCGCCTTTATTCGCAAGACGCCAGTGAGCATAATTAAAGTAGTAACTCCCATGTTAACCAATGAAAACCCGATTTTTGCCGAAGACGCCCGAAGTAGGCTACAATTCTTCTTCTTATCGTTCCCTAATACCAACGTCGAAACACATGTCATGAACAACGGACAGACATTTCAGTATTGTCATTTTCATAATATAATTTTCGTTATTATATTAAACTTTTCAATATACAGAATAAAACGATCTATATATTAAAGACACGCGTTTTTATTGATGCATTATTTCATTTATCATTTTTGTTTTAACGTGTGTGTTTTTCGTTTGTACGTTGTCCGGCGAAGGTGGGAAACTTCGGCAATCTTCGGTTCAGGATTTGTTTTCCTTATCCCAGTTACGAGGCCTGCAAGTTGCTCAACTGGCGTCTTATATCGGCTTTCTAAACACATGTTTGTATATGTTATTGTGAACTGTATTGCAATTGACAATACCTACATCCCTGAGTATAATATAACCATAAATAGAGTATACAGGTGACTGATAAGAGTAACTACCGACACAAGTCATAGGGGCGTAGCCAGAAAAAGGGGGGGGGGGGATATCTGGATATAACACCCCCTCCAAATAAAAATAAACTACTCGAAGGTAAAATTAGAAGTGTTGTATTCACAGTTTAGGTACAAAAACTTCAAAAACTGATTGCATCATTTTGCACATTGAAACCGAAATACTTCTGTGGGAGGACCCCCCCCCCCTGCTTCATGACGTGTGATCGATGTCACCTTATTGTGTTGCGAAAATTGTCAAGTTGGTGTCCTCCCCCGAACAAAAATCCTGGTTACGCCCCTGCAACAAGGAACGAAATTTTTCGTTTCAAACTTGCCCATAAGAAATTCTATTATGTTCCTGACTTGAAGCAGAAACCGAAGGCCAAACAGGAACAAAAATATAATTTGTTGCAAACATTTATATTGTGCAGAACGTAAAATGGCCGACTCTTGATGCAGATTTTCAATGGACATAAGCATTAACACTGTCTTAAACACAAGAGTTAACCTGCATTGTGCTTCATTATTACTAGCTACAGTCGTACACAGAGATAATCACATGCGCAAGGCAAATTTCAGTATTAGGATAAGTAGGATTACGTTCAACTGGTGCTTAATAATAATACTGTGTAAACGATTTGACCAATCAGAAGCCGAGGAAACGATACTACTTTGTCGCACGTGAGACTAAATAAATAAGCAGAGAATTGAAAGCTTGTATTGTACCGGTACTTGGTTGCACAGAAAAACAACTGTCATATCTTTCATTATGAAGAAAGTGTTGTCTTTTAAGAGACGTGACTACCACATGAGAAACAAAATTCAATTGTATGAATAATTTTCAGGTGCTTTTAAAAATGCTCTGATATTATTTGAAAACGTAAATATTAGGTTTAACTTATTTTATACACACCGCCAACTGTATCAACAGAAATGTATTCACAAGAATAAATTTCTACCTCTTGTTAGTAAGCTGCAAGAAGCCATCGACCACTGTTTGTTTTCAACCCCCGACCCAAAAAGAGGGGTGTTATAAGTTTGACATGTCTGTGTGTGGCATCGTAGCTCCTGAACGAATGGACCAATTTTGATGCGTTTTTTTTTGTTTGAAAGCTGACGTGATCGAGATGGTTCTTAGCTATGGTTCAAGGAAGCCTGTTCACCCGTTTAATGAAAATTAGCTACTTTTAACTATTTATTCCAGGAAGTGTTGCTTAGCAACGGTGCACTGAATGCAGACACAATCATTGTTGTAATTTTCATTGTAAACTATGAATACTATACATTTAATATTTACGGTAATGACTTTCGTAATCTTTGCAGTTAAGCTAAAGCAGATTTGTCACGAGGATTATTAAATTACTTAATTTGATTTGATGTCACAAATTGCAACACCCTGCGAACTTGTTACACGACTTAAGGCCACTTAAGCGTTGCTCTATAGTTTCATGAGATCGTGTAGTACTGGTATTCCTAGCATTTATTGTTTGACGTAAACTACGTTCTACATCACTTACTTTAGATCTCTGCAAAGTCTTAGTCAACGCATACCTTTCCAAACGACGCTGTCTGTCTTGTGGATTTTCTTGACTGCGCAGTTCAGCCTTTTTAGTAGTTTCAGATAGCAACAACTTTCATTGAAGCTTACAAAAATATAATGAGAAACTATTCAAATAAACTTAATAGTAATTAAACTCTGCAACCGTAAACTAACTGTACGAGATAGTCACCTAAACATAAAGGAATTACTATTATCATCTAACCTAAAAAAATTTGTTTGTAATCAATGAGTACCGTACAACAAAATATTAAAGAAAACAAAAGAAGTACCAATAATAAATAAATTCATATTGTAACTCAAAACGAGCCTTGTTGCATTAACTAAAATCTTTAATAATATTTAGTGTATGCGAGTAAATTAAAAGAATTAAATAAAATTAAAATTAAAAATTTTAAGTAACCCCCGAAATAATAAAATCTCTAAAAAGTGAAAAAATAAAATTTCTCTCTTAGCCTTTTAACTTTATTAAAAGTATCTATTAATATTTTGATAATGAGCGTCGCCACGTCGTGGGACCGCTAATTAAATGAAATAAAAATAATACAAATAGAAAGAATATTGATCATGATAGAAGTATAAGATTATACAACGACTTACTCTATGTAAGCAACGTTGGCATGTAACAAAACAACAATATCCAATGGTTTTAGTTTTCAGACTTGATTAATTTACTCTGAAAATTCTCAAAATAGACACAACCGTCAACGACATCTGCCCTGACGTGTCTACCCGTTCGGTTCGCCGCATTCTGTGACGCCCCTGCCCCCCCCCCCCCCCCCTGC